>MU705223.1:0-44807 GCA_026770625.1 Nicotiana glauca
ATTTGATATGGGTAGACTCGTGGCGAGACGAGGAGTCCGGTAATGTGAATTTCATAATTTTTCGAGAAGTGGGCCCAGGGCTCGAGTTTTTCTAGTTTCGAGATTTTTGATATTTTTCGATTGTTTTCGATTGGGTATTGTTCCCTTAGCATATTGTAATGCATTCGCTCTGATTTTTGTTAGATTCGACGCGCGTGGAGGCCGAATTGAGGGGCAAAGGCGTCGCGAGCTAGAGATTTCACCGGTTCGAGGTGAGTAATACTTGTAAATGATATCCTGAGTGTTTGAAAACCCGGATTTGCACATAATAGTGCTGTATTGTGGTGACTTGCATGCCAGGTATGAGCGTGGGGTAGAGCACCGTTGGGGATTGTGACTTGGTCTATCCCGGTTGTTGATTTTACTGCGTGATTGATTGAAAACTATTTGATATTATCATGATTTTGGCTGGTTGCCATGTTTTGGGCTTCGTGCTGATTATTTGGATCCCTTAGGGATTATTATCACTGTTTCCATGATGCTTAGCATGTTTTCATGATATCCGTCCTGAGTTAAACGCTGTCTCGAAATGATTAGTAAATTTCTAAAGTCTTAAACACATAAGCTATAATTCCTAATAATTGGAACTGAAAATGATAAACTTGACTGTGCCTGTGTGGCTTACGTGCATATATCTGGACTGAGTGTGGATCGGGCTGCGCACCGCAGCATTGTTTCGTGTGCATTTCTGGACTGATGATGGATCGGGCTGCATGCCGCAGTGGTGTGATATTGATATTGCACTTGGGCTATGGGAGCCCCTCCGGAGTCTGAACCCCGACAGTGAGCGCGGGTACCCAAATGGATCGGGCTGTATGCCGCAGCGGTCATATGCATTGCATTGCATTGCATTCACGCATTGATTCCTGTTTGTACTACGTGGCATGACATTTGAGTTTCATGCTCGGGTTGAGAGTGTAATTGGTCGGGCTTGCCTAGCAATTGTGTTGGGCGCCATCACGACCGAGATTGGGGTCGTGTCAGTTTCTTATTCTATTAGTGAATATTACTAAAGTTGGGATTACAAATAGAACACGAGATTGACAATAGTATTACCAAAATAAAATAACTATTCTCATATTTAAACTAACATTATTAGAGCTGCTAACCTTGTTCTAATTAACATCATTCATTCACGCGACTAGCGATCTTATAACTGGGAACATCGAAATAACATGCTGAAATGTGAACTAATTCTTATCCTTATTGAAGAACTAAACCGCCTTACATTACATTATACTATACTAGTAACACAAGTTAAGCCAAAGTTACCAACTATGGAGTTCTCATACTTATGAGAGTAAACTGAAATAGAACAACAGTCCCTAAGAGTCTATGTGCATATCTACTATCCATATGACATAAAGCAAAGAATTAACATCAACTTCATATGCTTAACTACAATTCATTAGATTAAACAACAAACAGCCTATCAACGAATATAAATCTGCGAACATTTTTTCATTTTTTTAACTTCTCTTCCCAGTTACATCAGAGTGAGCTCATAAACGTGTACCTGGTATTGGAAACACAAGGAGAAGAAGAAGAAATAGTCAGCAGCAGCAGTACAACACAACAATAACAACAGTAAACAACCAGCAGCAACCGAAAAAAAATTGATAGTCCAGAAGTGATCCAACACCGGTTGAAAAACCAACAGCAATACTCAACAAACCAGAAACCACTCAACAGTAATATCCAACAGCAAATCACCAATAACTGACCCCAAAGAAAACAACTGAAAACTAACAGGTGGACCTCAAAACACTTCTAGTGAACAGAATGGAACTGGAAAACTACAACTCAGTAGATGGAAATCAGGAGTTTTAATTCAAGCCTTCAAAGGAATAGTGCAAGAAATACTCTCAGATATTCAGAGTGTTTTATCAGTGTATGTGTGTGTATCCCCCCCAAAATGTCTAAAAAGAACCCCTTCTTATATGTTTTTCAAACTCTTTTTCTCCTGATTTTAGGCAACTAGTGGACAATAAATTGACTTATTTTAGGCCTTAAAATTAAAAAGTTGTCTTCCACTATTAGTTGTCTTTTTACTATTTAATCCCACTTATCCTTGTCTTATTCAATCCTTTAACAGCCCCTCTTAATCATTAAAGGTTTAAATTCGAATTAATCCCTGAATTATCCCTGAGATCCCCTGTTAATCCTAAGGGTTACTTAAATGTCAAGATTACATTACACTTGAAATTTCACTATTTAATTAAGACTAATGAACAATTCGAATGAGAACAAACAAACAGTAAGCATTGGAGAAAGATGAGAATCCAGGTTTTAAACACAAGTTAGAAACAATTTTGACTACAATCTGAACTTCAAAACAAATGTGAACTCCTAATGTTCAAGGGCAATTTTTGATTATGGCTAAAAGGATAATGAATCATTTAAAACGCTGAATCACAACAAGGGAAGACAACCCTAACTCTAAAATCGGATACTTAAAGATACAAGCTATTCGACGAAATGACTCGATAATTTATAACATGTCAATCAATCAGAAAAATGGACCAAGAAAAAGAAAAAAATTCAGAGTAAAACTAAACTAACGGAAAAACATATTCAAACTCCAAACTACGACCCAATCTATACCAGAAAACCCCAAAGCAGTGTAGCAATTATCAATTTTAGCATATCTTAATTAAAAACTGAAATCATATGCAAAGTAATGGCAATTCTTATAATTTTATGATTATATAGAAGAGCTAAATAAACTAAACTAAACTCATGGATTTCTGTATTGAAACTAAAATGTGGCAGAAGAGACGAAGCAAAAGAAAACAAAACTAATACTAACAGATGAAACAAACAGAAAGCAGTAGAGAAATTAAATGAATGAGGAAGAAAAGACATGTGAAATAACCTCAAAACCAGCCCGGGACCGCCTTGAACTTGAAAATTCTGATTCTCGCGTTTGAAGTTGAAATGAACCATAATCGAGTGTTCTCGACTGGGAACACACGACTAAGGTCGATTACGACCTCAATTTTCCAACATGCATCCATTCCTGGGTTTGAGTTTTCTTGGGGTTCATTCACTCGAACTCAAATTCGACAAATTTGAACCAGAGTCGAGGAAAACTAAGTATGGATTTGGGGTGAGGCTAGTCAGGCGGTGATATGGTGTTAATTTGGTGGTGATTGGGTGGATTAGGGTTCGGGGTCAATTTTCGATCTGATATTCGACAAGATCGGCAGGGATTCGAGGTTGACTGTTAGCATGGTTGGAACGGGAAGGTCGAGGAGAGTTCAGAGTGTGAAGATAGGGTCATTTGGTGACTGACCGCCACCGTGGGCGATTTTCGGCGGGCGGTCAGCGGCGGAGTAGAGTGGAGGGGTCTGTCTCTGATGTTTGGGAGACGAAAGAGAGGGATTTGGATTGGAGGGAGTAGGGTATTGAGATTTTGGTATATTAAACTTAGATTCTTAATCCAAACCGTTGGATTATAACATCCAACGGCTACGATCAAGTGAAATAATAAAAAACGGGGTCGTTTAGGTTTCTACGGGGTTGGGTTGGTTATTGGGGCGAACGGATCGGGTTGTGAGGGCAGTTTGTGATCGTTTGATCACACTGATTCTACGATCCAGATTAATCATGATCAAAACATCGTCGTTTGATCTTCAAAAGGGTGGACCAGGTTGGGGCAGGTTTTGGGCTGGTTTGGGAATGGGCCTGGTCAGTTTTTCTCTTGGATCTCCATTTCTCTTTTTTTTTAAACTTATTTTTAATTCCTAATTACAAAAATTCTAAAATAAATAGTAAAACCCAAAATTAACTTTAAAAAATACTAATTAACCCTTAATAATAATTATCACACAAAGTTAAATACAAAAAAAAAATAAAATCACACAATTTAGACATTAAATGTTAAAATGCAAAGCACATTATTTTTTTTTCTTTTGTGATTTTTCCATTTTTGTAAAAACAAATTCAACTACTCCTAATTGTAGAATTTAATCCTAAATACAAATGCAACATATTTTGTATTTTCCTTAATTTAAACAAATAATCATGAACATAGAAACGCCAACAATAAGAGAAAAATAACACGAAATCCGCAAAAATTGCAAGCAACACAAAACTATTTTATTTTGGATTTTTGGGAGTAATTCTCATATAGGAAAAAAATCACGTGCTCACAGCTGCCCCTTTTTGCCCGTAAACACAAAGAGTTTTTGTGCAAAGAGGGACAGCTGTGAGCACGTGATTTTTGCCATATATGAGAATTACTCTAAAAAATCCAAAATAAATTAGTTTTGTGTTGCTTGCAATTTTTGCGGATTCGTGTTATTTTTCTCGTATTGTTGGCATTTGTATGTACATGATTATTTGTTTAAATTAAGGAAAATATAAAATATGTTGCATTTGTATTTAGGATTAAATTCTACAATTAGGAGTAGTTGAGTTTGTTTTTAAAAAAATGGAAAAATCACAAAAAAAATAATGTGCTTAGCATTTTAACATTTAATGTCTAAATTGTGTGATTTTATTTCTTTGTATTTAACTTTGTGTGATAATTATTATTAAAGGTTAATTAGTATTTTTTAAAGTTAATTTTGGGTTTTAAAATTTATTTTAGAATTTTTGTAATTAGGAATTAAAAAGAAGTTAAAAAAAAAGAAAAGAAGAGAAATGGAGATCCAAGAGAAAAACGGACCAGGCCCATTCCCAAACCAGCCCAAAACCTGCCCTAACCCAGTCCACCCTTTTGAAGACCAAATGACGACGTTTTGGTCATGATTAATCTGGACCATAGAATCAGCGTGATCAAACGATCACAAATCGCCCTCACAACCCGACTCGTTCGCCCCAATAACCGACCCAACCCCGTAGAAACCTAAACGACCCCGTTTTTGATTATTTCACTTGATCGTAGCTGTTGGATGTTATAATCCAACGATTTGGATTAAGAATCTAAGTTTAATATACCAAAATCTCAATACCCTACCCCCCAATCCAAACCCTCTCTCTTTCGTCTCCCAAACATCAGAGGCAGACCCCTCTACTCTACACCGCCGCTGACCGCCCATCAGAAATCGCCCACGGCGGCGTTCACTCACCAAATGACCCCATCTTCACACCATGAACTCCCCTCGACCTCCCGGTTCCAACCATGCTAACAGTCAACCTCGAATCCCTGCCGATCTTGTCGAATATCAGATCGAAAATTGACGCCGAGCCCTAATCCATCCAATCACCACCAAATTAACACCATATTACCGCTTGACTATCCTCACCCCAAATCCATACTTAGTTTTCTTCGACTCTGCTTCAAACTTGTCGAATTTGAGTTCGAGTGAATGAACCCCAAGAAAACTTGAACCTAGGAATGGATGCATGTTGGAAAATTGAGGTCTTAATCGACCTTAGTCGTGTGTTCCCAGTCGAGAACACTCGATTCAGGTTCATTTCAACTTCAAACGCTAGAATCAGAATTTTCAAGTTCAAGGCAGGTCCGGGCTGGTTTTGAGGTTATTTCAAATTTCTTTTCTTCCTCATTTATTTAATTTCTCTACTGCTTTCTGTTTGTTTCATCTATTTGCGTTAGTTTTGTTTTCTTTTGCTTCGTCTCTTCTGCTGCGTTTTAGTTTCAATACAGAAATCCATGAGTTTAATTTATTTTGTTTAGCTCTTGTATATAATCGTAAAATGATAAGAATTGCCATTACTTTGCATATGATTTCAGTTTTTAATTTAGATATGCTAAAATTGATAATTGCTACACTGCTTTGGGGTTTTCTGGTATAGATTGGGTCGTAGTTTGGAGTTTGAATACGTTTGTCCGTTAGTTTAGTTTTACTCTGAATTTTTTTCTTTTTCTTGGTCCATTTTTCTGATTGATTGACATGTTATAAATTATCGAGTCATTTCGTCGAATAGTTTGTATCTTTAAGTATCTGATTTTAGAGTTAGGGTTGTGTTCCCTTGTTGTGATTCAGCATTTTAAATGATTCATTATCCTTTTAGCCATAATCAAAAATTGCCCTTGAACATTAGGAGTTCACATTTGTTTTGAAGTTTAGATTGTAGTCAAAATTGTTTCTAACTTGTGTTTAAAACCTGGATTCTCATCTTTCTCCAATGCTTACTGTTTGTTTGTTCTCATTCGAATTGTTCATTAGTCTTAATTAAATAGTGAAATTTCAAGTGTAATATAATCTGGACATTTAAGGAACCCTTAGGATTAACAGGGGATCTCAGGGATAATTCAGGGATTAATTCGAATTTAAAGCTTTAATGATTAAGAGGGGCTGCCAAAGGATTGAATAAGACAAGGATAAGTGGGATTAAATAGTAAAAAGACAACTAATAGTGGAAGACAACTTTCTGATTTTAAGGCCTAAAATAAGTCAATTTATTTTCCACTAGTTGCCTAAAATTAGGATAAAAAGAGTTTGAAAAACATATAAGAAGGGGTTCTTTTTAGACATTTTGGGGGGGGATACACACACATACACTGATAAAACACTCTGAAAATCTAAGAGTATTTCCTGCACTGTTCCATTGAAGGCTTGAATTAAAACTCCTGATTTCCATCTACTGAGTTGTAGTTTTACAGTTCCATTCTGTTCACTAGAAGTGTTTTGAGGTCCACCTGTTGGTTTTCAGTTGTTTTCTTTGGGGTAAGTTATTGATGATTTGCTGTTGGATATTACTGTTGAGTGGTTTCTGGTTTGTTGAGTATTGCTGTTGTTTTTTCAACCGGTGTTGGATCACTTCTGGACTATCAATTTTTTTTTTGGTTGCTGCTGGTTGTTTACAGCTGTTATTGCTGTGTTGTACTGCTGCTGCTGACTATTTCTTCTCCTTCTCCTTGTGTTTCCAATACCAGGTACACGTTTATGAGCTCACTTTGATATAACTGGGAAGAGAAGTTAAAAAAAAAATGAAAAAATGTTCGCAGATTTATATTCGTTGATAGGCTGTTTGTTGTTTAATCTGATGAATTGTTGTTAAGCATATGAAGTTGATGTTAATTCTTTGTTTTATGTCATATGGATAGTAGCTATTCACATAGACTCTTAGGGACTGTTGTTCTATTTCAGTTTGCTCCCATAAGTATGAGAACTCCGTAGTTGGTAACTTTGGCTTAACTTGTGTTATTAGTATAATATAGTGTAATGTAAGGCATTTTAGTTCTTCAATAAGGATAAGAATTAGTTCACATTTCAGCATGTTATTTCGATGTTCCCAGTTATAAGATCGCTAGTCGCGTGAATGAATGATGTTAATTAGAACAAGGTTAGCAACTCTAATAATGTTAGTTTAAATTAGTTTGAGAATAGTTATTTTATTTTGGTAATACTATTGTCAATCTCGTGTTCTATTTGTAATCCCAACTTTAGTATTATTCACTAACAGAATAATAAACAAAACAATCTCCCCACTTACAAATTCGAGGGCAATTTTCCATTTGCGTTTTTTTTTTGTTACTAATAAGTTATGGCCTTTTCAAGCATGTTAATTAGGTTTTCTTTTTTAGAGACAAATAGTGCAGAATATCATAGTTTACTTTAGGATGGACCTTTAAATAAAATAAATGAGACGAGCCTCCCCTAATAAAATGCATAAATTGCGGGGCCCTCAATAATTGGTTATAATAATTACTTAGAATTCGGGACAAGCCATCTAGCAAATTTTCACGGCCTTCCCCAAAAGAATAATAATGCGTTAGTCTCTTTAGGCACGTGTTTAATAATTTTACCTTCTTAAAATTCGGGTGCACATTTATGTGACCCAAATCCAAATCTCAACGGAGTCGAGGTGTGTCAACAACCGCGGGTATATTGATGTGACGTGGTTCAAGATTTATTTTCACGATGTTGCAATTCTCTATAAAATAATATAATCAAAAGCGGTTAAAAGGATAAAAATGCATAGGTTTGAGCATGTACTGAAATCAGGCAAATAAGCCGAATATGACAGTTAAGCGACCGTGCTAGAACCACGGAACTCGGGAATGCCTAATACCTTATTCCGGGTTAACAGAATTCTTTATCCGGATTTCTGATTCGTAGACTGTATTAAGGAGTCAACTTTTTCCTTGATTCGGGATTCAAACCGGTGACTTGGGACACCATAAATCTCTCAAGTGGCGACTCCAACTCTTAATAATAAATCCCATTTCGATTGTCCTTTAATTGGAAAAACTTCCTTATTATACCTTTCCGGAGGTGTAGTAGCGGAGAAAGGAGGTGTGACAGCTCTGGCGACTCCGATGGGAAAAAAAACCCAGAACTTTGGTTCAGGGTTCAAGAATTCGAGCTTGGTATATTTGTTGTATTTGGAGTGTATATTATCTGATTTTCTATATGCTCATGCTATATGTGCTAAATGCTTTACCGCTTTGATATTATTTGAACTGTATGTATAAACTCTGCCGAAACCCCTCTCTTCTCTCTCCTGAGGAGTGCACGCTGGTCGTGACATCTTTTTGTTAGTGTCATATTCCAAAAGTAGAACGAGGATTAGGAGGAGTTGCAAAATCGGATGGCCTTTTGGTTACTGGTACAAAGCTCCCATCCTCGGCTCGACTTGTCCGCTCGGGTAAGCCAGGTCTAGAACAAACACCCAGGATAAACCTAGTATAACAAAACCTCATGCCGGAACCCTAGTAGGAACGCTTATTTGCATTCGACTTAGGGGACTCAACACAGAGGTTGGGTCCGTCTTGGACAGGCAACCTGAAATGAAAAAGACCATCCTGCAGCATCCTGTTTGTGTTACGCATTTATATTTGCTTTAGACTTGCATGCTAACCGACTTCTGAAAATCGGGAATACTGGAAAATTGTGAAATAGGGAAAAAGAGAAATAGCAGTGTAGGGAGATAACTATTTTTTTTTTAGAAAAATAAAACCAATATCCAAGTAGTGTCGAAACTCTGAGGAAACGAAAAGGAAAGAAAAATGTTTTTTTCAGTTTAACTTATTTGAAAAAAAAACAAAAGAAGAAAAAAGTTTTATTTTTTAATAGTTTGTTTTATTTTTCACTGAAAAAAAATATTTTCAAAAATATTCTGCTTCATTTGCCAATAAAGAAAAAAATGTGATTTGGTTTTCAAAAAATAGTTTGTGTTTTAAAAAAAAATAATTCGTTTTATTTGCTTATGATTTGAAAAAAAAATGTTTCGTTTTCAAATGTAGTTTGTTTTATTTGGCAGAACTACGCTGGTTTGATTCTAACCGGATGTGAGATACGTAGGCAACCCTCATCGGGTCCAACCTCCCCTTTTGGCAAAATAGCAAAAAAATGTCAAAATTAATATTTTCGTCATGAATAAGTCTGGTGATGCCATTTTCGTCAAAAATAGCCGAATGTTCCTGAAATGGACATCGGAAGGTTGATTTTGCATAAAGAGCCACCTTTGGTCATTTTTAGAATTTTGGCTGGTTAGCTAACACAGCCTGAAAATCTTCGTCCCCGAGGTGCTGAAAGGGCGTGTTTGCAAAACCAGGTCTTTCATTTTAATTTGAAAAACAAGAAAAAGAGTCAGTGGGCAAATGAATGCCTTTTGGATTTTCGATCAAAATAAGCTAAGCCAGCTTCGGCAGTATATTGAACCGTTCTTGTCGAGATAGCCTTAGAGTATCTTTCAGTTGTTGAAAGGCTATTTTCGTAAAAGAACGGACAAGTTCATAAAATAATCCTCCCCAGACTCAAAATTCATGAGAAATTGGGAAGGGGCCACGTTTGCAAAAATAGCCATTTGGTTGAAATTGGAAAACGGGGAAAGGAAGCTGGTCTTTTGATTAGAATATGTGGGTTGTTTGATTTTCGAGTTTGTAGGTCATCTTTAAACCTTTGAAACCCAGTCTGTTTTGTTATGACAAAATTGAAAATTCCAAAGATGTTTTATTGTTGTTTGTCGTTTATTTGCTAGAACTACGCTCGGTCTGATTCATGCGGGGTCATGATACGTAGGCAATCTCCATAAGATTTGACCACTACTAAAGGAAGAAAAGAAAAAGGAAAAAATAAAGAGGGATCAAATAAAATAAAAGTGAGTGACAATAAAAGGAGAGGTCATGATTAGGAAAGGCCGGAATGAAGTATGCAATTGAAGCAAATGTCATGATAGAAATGGTTAAACTGCCTAGGTGCATTGCATCTCAACGTGCGATTGCCTGTTTGTTAAACTATAAAAACTAACAAGTTTGTTGATTTTCCATAAATTTCAACCAGTTGTCTTGTTAGAACGTACTGGCAAATTACCATTACCAAAGAAGATCTAAAAGGCCCATACCGAAAAACATGTCTAACTCGGAGAAAAGTATTGAGGAGGAAAAGACAAAAAATCAAATGCTAAAAGAGGAAGTAGATAAGTTGAGACAAGAAATGAAAGAAATGCACCTATCCTGGGCTAGGGTGCAAAATGTGCCAGTCCCTCCCACTACTCTTACTCTCCCATCGGTACAGATGCCGGAATACTCTCCCACCAGCCCATCAACAAGCTTCCCAATTCACCAATACCTTCAGAAGGAAACTGCCTACGATCCCCAAGCTCTACCACCCAAAAAGAACCCTCCTCCACCAATTGTTCCTGTTTTCGTGACACCCCCACCGGCCACACTTCACAGATTTTCCGGCGAACCCGTGTTCCAAAATCAGGATCATCAGTATTATCCTCCTGAACCCACCTTCAAAGCATCTGAACCTTACCTATTCCTTCTTCAGCCTGACAACCCAGAAGTGCCCGAAAAACAGAACAAGAATCCAGAGCGGGAAGAAATGGCTCAAAAAGTAAAGATCCTAGAACAATCTTTTCGAAATATGCAGGGTCTGGGTGGCCAAGTCAGCGTGGCGTATATGGATTTATTCTTGTTTCCAGATGTTCAGTTGCCAGCCGGGTTCAAGATGCCTAAGTTTGATCTGTATGACGGGCATGGTGATCCAGTGTCACATTTGCGAGGATTTTACAGTAAGATGAGAGGGGCAGGCAGAAAAGATGAGTTTCTAATGGCGTATTTCAGCCAGAGTTTGAGCGGGTCTGCATTGGATTGGTACACACGCCAAGACCATGGTAGACGGTACACCTGGGATGACTTGGCACAAGCATTTGCCGACCACTTCCAGTATAATCTGCAAATCATTCCAGATCGTTTGTCACTGATAAAGTTGGAGAAGAAACCTGGGGAGAGTTTCAGGGAATACGGGTTCCGCTGGAGAGAACAGGCCGCAAGGGTCGATCCCCCAATGAAGGAAGGAGAGATGGCTGATTACTTTCTGCAAGTCTTGGAGCCAACTTACTTTGGTCACTTGGTGACAGCGATTGGTAAATCATTTAATGAAGTTGTGAAAATGGGCTGTATGATCTAAAAGGGACTCAAGTCTAATAAAATAATTAGTTACTCGGCAATCAAAGCCACAACTCAGGCTATTCAGAGCGGGACAGGAGGTGTGCTCGGGAAGAAGAAGAGATAAGAGGTCACAACAGCAAAACCAGGTACTTGGTCAAGATCCAGAGGTCCTTCCCCTACTACTAACCCATACCCCACATCCCAAATTACCCATACACTCCATATGGCCCTCCACAGCCCTACTACCCACCACAAGAGCCACATTTTTCCGTCCATCACGCCCAAATATATATCCAGCTTCCGGCTCGCCCGTAGTGGCATGCGTCGGCTCCCCAAAATACATATCCACATCAACAAAACACATATCCACCTCCGAGGGACTATAGAAATCCTCTAGGGTCAGGGTTTCGGGGGAATCAAGCTTTCAAGAAAGAGAAGAAGCAGAAATATACTCCGCTGGGAGAATCCTATACTGCTCTGTTCCACAAATTGAGGCAGTTAGGCCTGTTGAATCCCATTGAGCCCAAATTCCCAAATCCCCTGCCTAGAAATCTTGATCCTTCAGCAAGCTGTGAATATTGTTCAGGGGCTCCCGGACACGATACTGAGAAATGTTGGAAGTTGAAGGATGCCGTGCAAGAGCTTATTGATACAAATAGGATCGAGGTCCAGGCTCCAGAAGCACCAAACATTAATCAGAATCCGCTACGAGTGCACCATGAGACCCACATGATCGAACTAGTGCAGAAGGGAGGGGAGCTAAAGAAGCCCTCACAAACGGCAATGATGATCCGTGCCAGTGAAAATAGTTTGAAAGAAAAACTAACCAGTGGAAAAGCAGTGGTGCAGTGTGTAGATGAAGGTCCCAGCAAGGCGAATGTACAGTTTGTGGGGCTAAAAGCAAAAATCAACAATTGGATAGCTACTCCCCTTCCTATCCGGAGGGAGTCTAGGTAGTGGGCTCTGATTTTTCTTTCTTGTTTTTGGATTATTCCAGGGTTGTAATCCAGATTTCTTTTGTTGCTCGTTAAAGTGTAAAACTTTGTTATCCCATATTTTAATAAAGTGAAAGTTTTTTTCTTTTTCTTTTTGTTCATTCCTTATTTTGTTCTAAACTTTGGCTTCTTCTTTTCTTTTTCTGAACAGTTTTCTTTATACTGGTTCTAATGACATGGCATGAACGATGGATCTTCAACCTAGTCAAAAAAAAAATCAATCTAATTCCGAACTAATAGTACAAAAGGTAGATTATCATGATGAGTGGGTCAAAGCTCGATTGGAGCATTTGAACTTGAGTGATGAAAAGAGATTGGCAGCAGGATGTCATGGTCAGTTATACTAAAAGAGAATGGCAAGAGCATATAATAAGAAGGTACACCCCAGGAAATTCAAAGTGGGGCAACAAGTGTTGAAACAGATCCTTCCACATCAGGCCGAAGCAAAGGGCAAGTTCGCCCCGAATTGGCGATGACCGTTTATTGTGACCAGAGTGTTGTCCAATGGCGCTTTATGTCTGATAGATATTGAAGGAAGATGTATAGACATGGCTATCAATTCTGATGCAGTCAAGAGATATTATGTACTATTTCTTTTGGTTGTAATTATTTCTATTTGTTTGTACTTGGCATTGTATCCGAGAATGAAATGATGGAGGCAATTTGTTTTTCTATCCAAACACTTTAACCCTTGCTTCCTCTTTTGAGCCTTATTTATTCTTTCATACCCCTCTTTTGGAATCAGCAATAAAAATGAAAAAAAAGAGATAAAAGAAAATGATAAAAAAAACGACGAAAGTAACAAGAAAAACAAAGAAGGTGTGAACAACGTTCGACCTGATTCCTCAAAGAGGATACGTAGGCGCCTCTCGGCTCGGTCATAGTGTAATAAAAGTCAAAAGATCCCCAAGCAAGAAAACTGGGGCAGAAGTTATGTTTTTAAGTTTCGGGAAAGAAATTTGATTCCAAGAGTTGTAACATTTTACTCATCAAAATTATTTTAAAACTCGTGATACCTTTTCTTTTAAGCCATATACTAAGAATTTCAATCCCCAACTGATGTCCAAAAGACCTCCCGATCAATATCCGAGAAGTACCAAGTTAGGCGAATGGAAGTCGGGAATAGCACTCTGATCCCCAGCGGAAAGAGGATCACAAGCTGAAGAGAATTGATAGCAAAAGAATCCTCAGCAGAGAGAGTCTTATCGGTAACACTCCCATCCCCAATTGAGAAAGATAAAATGAGAGAGTCTTATCGGTGAAAACCTTTACAGGCACCATAAGGCGACGGAAGTTGAGAGAAATAAAATGAGAGAGTCTTATCAGTGAAAACCTTCACGGGCACCATAAGGCAACATCAGTTGAGAGAAATGAGAGATTCTTCTTAGTGAAACCCCTCAAAGGGCACTATGAGATGACAAGGAGTTAAAAAGGGGCAAACAAGATAAGATCTATGAAAAAGATCCGTCAAGGCATCAAGTAGACCAAGTTGTTGGTTCGGTAAAAGAGTTGGGTTACGGGGCCTTTGAAATGCAAAGTAAGGCTATCATAAAGATTGATTGATATAAATAGACTGGGTTGTTGAATCCGGAATGCACGACATGATCATTGGGATCAGTTACACCATCCAGATAAGTTCTTTTCCTTTTTCTTCCCCCAGCAGTTATTCGGAAAGATTTTTCTTTTTCTATCTTTTGAAATCATCATTTTTCATTTCTTTTGTTTGAGATTTTTCAATAAGTAGTTTGTTTTTAGAAGGATTTTCAGAGCGTACTACCAATTTCCAAGATGGTGCAAAGCAAAAATGTGGATAGGACAGTCCTAAGATAATACAATGGAACGAGAAATACGTTTGTTGCAAGACCAAAATTATGGATTGGTCTAGGATTTCGAGGCAAATATAGAGCGAAGGTGGGAAAACAACATTTGAGAAGTTTGTGGGAAAGGAATCATCAAGAAGGTCGGAAGTTATCGGCTAAGTCGTTGTAAGAGCAGGAGGAATATCAGCCCTTGTAGTAATATCATCCCCAGCAAATAATATCATACCCCAGCAAGTTTTGATAGTGTAATGGAACGCAAAGCAGGGAAGGAGAAAGGGAAAAACCATCCCCAACAGGAGTGGCACAACCACTCACCACGTTTTGACTAACAAATTTTCTTTGACTTGAAGCAGGTGAAGGAAATGGCATTGATGGCAGAAAGTCATGCCACAAGGAAGATTATCAAACTAGGACAGAAAATTTTCCTTTCATTTTGAAAATTTTCTGGAAGTCAGATATCCACTCGGGGAATAAGAAAGATAACACCAGTCTTAAGGGAAGTGGTCTTTGAACCGGTGTTATCGCCAGCAGTGTGGAAAGAAGGAAAATAACAAGTTGTATCCCTAGCAGACAGAACAAAAGGATAAAACTTGCGCTCAGGAAAAGCAGAAAGCCAGTGTCACCCCCAGCAATTTTCGGAAAAATGAAGCACCAGTTTTGAAGGAATGAAATTCCCCCCAGCAGTGTTATCCTTAACAGTGTTATCCCCAGCTGATAACATTTTGATCTTGCAGTATTGAGAGAAAATAAAAGTTGAAGAAAGTAGTTTTGAAAAAAAGAAAAAAAAAGGGAAGAGAAGAAGAAGGGGAAGAAAAGAGATTCCCCCAGCAGTATTATCCCCAACAGGTAAGTAAATAATTCCCCAGCAGGTAAATCAATAATTCCCTAGCAATTTTAGCCCCAGCGGTTGGCAGAAGAATGAAACACCAGTTCTGAGGGAAGCAGTTCTGGAGGAGGATAATTCAAGTTAGAAGGAAAACGATTCGGGATGCAAGGAGGACGATGGCGTGTATATTTTTAAGTTGAAGATTGAAGTCGGGAGCCCGCCCGTATAATAGAGGAATACATTTTAAGTTGAAGATTAAAGTCGGGAGCCCGCCCGTATAACAGAGGAATACATTTTAAGTTGAAGATTGAAGTCGGGAGCCCGCCCGTATAACAAAGGAATACATTTTAAGTTGAAGATTGAAGTCGGGAGCCCGCTCGTATAACAGAGGAATACATTTTAACCTGAAGCTTGAAGTCGGGAGCGCGCCCGTATAACAGAGGAATATATTTCAAGTTGGAATCAGTAAAGTAGAGGATTACATCAAGATCCCCAACATAAATTCAAGTTCGGAAATCGAAAGAAAGGTAACAATGGTTAGAAGAAGGCAGTTCAAGCTTCGAAAGGAAAATAGTTCGAAGAAGGAAATAAGCAGTTCAAGTTCGGCAATCAAGAAAGGCCGACGATGTCAAGACAGAAATAAAGAAACATCAGAGTAAGCAAGCCAACAAGAAAGCAAGGCAACAAGAGCAAGCCTAAAACTTTAGATAAGATTTTGTAATTCATAGACTAGTTTAGTCTAGCTTCTTATTTTTCGTTTTAGCCTGGTGTAATAAGGAGGTCAGTAAGCAGTAGTAGCAACAGCAACAACAGTAACAGTAAAACCACAGTCTCATGGTAGTCCCACCTACCGAAACTGCCCGAACTACATTGACCTGATTCCTTTTTAGCCAAGGATATGTAGGAGACCTTTTGAAGCAAAGGTTCAGTCAAATATTTCAAAAAAAGCTTCACACGGAGTACTCGAATGGGAAAAAATCGCTTGTATCCGCTCACTATTTTCATTTCATTGAATTTGAAGATAATAAGGTTTACATTGGAAATTAAAAAATAGGAAACTAAAGAAAACATCCGAGTTACACCTTGGAATAACTTGTGATGCAGAAAAAGTGGCAGACTGGTCTATCGGGACTCCTGCCTGATTGGGAATGGCATAGGCTTCCAATTCTGCAGCTTGGCATTAGGTCCCATACACGGCACCTCAGCGGTGCTTGAGCCTTCCCCTGGTTGAACCATGTGGGTTTTGTACAACATCTGCCTCATAGCCCCCACATATTTCTTCAATTTCATCGGTTGTAAAGTCCTCATCTTCCTCTTCCTCATTGTATTTAGGCTTGAAAAATGTCCTATAAAGGTGCGAAACCGGCTGAGGCAAGTCCTAACCATTATTCTTTCGTATATCTGCCCAAGTATCATTAGCTGGCGTGGCTTGAAAGCCCACACCAAAGTGCTTCTTGCTAGCAGCTAGAGTGATAGGTTCAGTAATTCCTTGCAATAAAGTCCTGAGCCCCTTCCCGGGCTTGTAACCATGTCTGACCATTTCTTTGGCGACCATAATTGATGCATTGGAGAGAAAGGGTTGAGGGCAGGGTTTTCCTTCTTCAGATTGGTCCGCGACCTCAATTTCAATAGCCTGGTAAACTATGTGTTCACTTCTCTCTCTAGCTTCAAGACAAGGGACTGACGGGTCCCGATAGATTGATTGCTCGTCTTCCCTGTGAACTACAATCTCCTGATCTTCATGTTCGAATTTCACCATTTGGTGGAGAGTAGAAGGTACATCCCCTTCTGTGTGAATCCACGGCCTTCCCAAGCGGAAATTATAGGAAGTATCCATGTCCAAAACTTGGAAGGTCACTTCAAAGTCCACTGGGCCCATAGTCAGAATCAGATCAATCTCACCTATTGTATCTCTGTTTATACCATCAAAAGCACGCACACAAATGTTGTTGGGTCTGATTCTCTCAGTACCGATTTCCATACGTTGCAGAGTTGAGAGTGGGCAAGTATCTACCCCAGAACCACCATCTAGCATAACCTTTTTCACATAATACCCTTCGCATTTGACTGTCAGGTGAAGGGCTTTGTTCTGTGCGGCCCCTTCCGGGGCAGATCACTCTTGCTAAAAGAGATTTGGTTGATTGCAAAAAACCTCTCTGCCATCCTCTCCAACTGTTCTACGGTGGTTTCAATGGGTACATATCCTTCGTTGAGAGTTTTGATCAATACCTTTTGATGTTCAGTAGAGTTCATCAACAGAGATAATAGAGAGACTTGATCAGGAGACTTTCAAAGCTAGTCGATTATCCCGTAATCTGCCATTTTCATTTTGTGAAAGAATGCCTCTGATTCTTCGGCACTCACCGGCTTCTTAGGCGGGATACTCATTTTTGTGGCATTATTCACTTCCTCCAAATTAAATGACTCCTCAGCCAGGCTATTTTACTGAACTTCTGCCGATATCTCTTTGCCTTTGTAAGTCACTACTAATTTTTTATAGTTCCATGGCATCGTAGTGGGATCTGTCATGGGCCTTTGTGGCGCGCGGCCAATAACCACGGTCTCACTCAGCCTTGGTGGAATTATTAGCCCCCGCATCACGTATGTCCCTTTGGGCACATACATTTGAGCTCCCTTGTTTAACTCAAACCTTCTAGGCGGACTCAACGACATCTGTTCTTTCTTGAAGCCTCGAGGGACATAGAGAATAGCATCCTTGGAGGGCGCTGCCCCAGTTTCAACTTCTACTTTCTTTTCCATCTTCTGAGGGGTGGTTTTGCTCTTTTTCTCCCCCTTGTCTTATTTCACGATAGCTTTTGGCTTCTTTTCCACATCATCTATGGAAATGATGGCTTTTAGGGCTAGGTCAAATTCCTTATCTTCCCAAATCATTCCAATAGTAGGCTCGTTGTTGTGAGCTGATAGTGGATTGTTGGTTACATTAGGAATATCTTCGTCCCTTAGCACTATTCTCTTTTGTTCTATCAGATCTTCTACAGCCTTCTTCAAGGTCTAACAATTTTCTATATCATGCCCTTTTGCCCCTGAATGATAGGCACTCCGGGCGCCATGTTGGTAAGAGGGTGCTTCTGGGTTTTGCCTATTAGGGGGTACGGGTTGCAAGAAACCCATTTGGGCCACTTTGGGGAATATGCTAGAATAGGACTCAACAATGAGTGTGAAGTTTGTTTTCTTGGGTGGTGCCCGGGTATGGAAGTTGTTTTGTGGAGGTCGGGGATTGTAGTGAGCTTGGTAAGGAGGTTGATTTCTGAGGAATGGAGCTCTGTTCTGGTTAAATTGTTGTTGCGGCCTGACATAGGGTTGAGAATTCATTACACTGTATGGCTGAGGAGCATAAGCCACATCTTAGTGGGGATAATAGTGTTGTGGAGTTCTTTCAAAGGAAAGAGGTCTCGGTGGATGGGGTTTTATTGCACTCAAAGTTGCCATTGCGGTTTCTTCCTTTTTCTTTCAATTTGCTACTCCTCCAAACCCGCCCTGGATGGCGTGGGAGGTAGCCCTTATAGCAGACTGACTCAAGATTCGCCCTATTTTCAATACATTTTCAACTATTTCACCGATTTTGATGGCTTCGGTGAACGGCTTACCCATCGCAGACATCATGTTTTGATAATAATCGGTCTCTTGGGATTGAAGGAAGACACTGACTATTTCTATTTTGTCCATAGGAGGTTTAACTCTGGCGGCTTGTTCGCGCCACTTGACAACATACTCTCGGAAGCTCTCCGAGGACTTCTTCTTTAGGTTTGACAATGAATTCCTGTCAGAAGAGATGTCAATTTTATATTAGAACTGCCTGACAAAGTCCCGAGCCAGGTTGTCCCAGATGTGCCAGCGAGATATATCCTGATCCATATACCATTCTGAAGCAATACCTACCAAACTTTCTCTGAAGTAAGCTATGAGCAGCTCTTCTTTTCCGCCTGCTCCCCGCAATTGGTTGTAATACCTTTCGAGGTGGGCAAGGGGATCCCCATGCCCGTCATGTTTCTCAAACTTCGGGGTTTTGAAATCCAAGGGTAGATGTACATGTGGGAACATGCATAGGTCAGCGTAAGATATGCTCTTTTGGCCACTCAGACCTTGTATATTCTCAAGACTTTGATCCATGCTTCTCATCTTCTTGTAATCTCCTCTTGCTCAGGGGTTTTTGTGGATATCTCCTGCCCTGCGGTAAACTTGTACAGAGGCGGCTGAGGGTAAGTATAAGTAGGAAACTGTGTAGGTTTCAGTGGGAAAGATGGTGTTTGGAAGGTGAAGGATGATGGGTCAAAGCTGGGGCTGGGCAGTGTAGGTTGTGCTGTAGCCGAGCAAGGTGGGGTAGTGAATATATTTGAAGCTGCGCCTGAAGCTAACACCTGGGGGTGCCTCAAAAGGTGTTCCCACAAAGTTAGCGAAAATGGTAGGGTATCCTAGCGGGGTATTTGGATAATTTATGGGGATGTTGGAGGTCCCACTTGCCCTGGGAAAAAGCTCGGGAAATATAGGGATTGCACTTGGTGGTTCTTTTCTGTTTGCCCAGGCATCCCACATTTCCATCATGCGGAGATGCAGAAACATATTTTCCTCGACAGCTGCCGATTCTGAAGTTGGGATGCCCGAGATCGGACTATCATCCACAATAGGAACTGTTGGCAGAGGCATTTCTGAAGACATCTCAATGCTTCCTTTCGAACTCGTAAAGTATAGGTGCGACGCTAGACTACCACAAAGCAAACCACCTTACTATAACACCTGGACTTAACAGTAGACAACAAACCGGTCAGTTTGAAGCATATAACACATAGGTAATCGTACATTCGTGGTGTGATGCACCTATACAGTTAAATGTGTTTCTACGTGTTTTGCTACGGTTGCATGTTTCATTCCGACTTTTACTTAATTTTTTCCGATTTTCTCTTCTTTCCACTTTACAATTTTCCACTCTTTCCTTTCCATCTCTTTTCTTGCTCTCTTTTCCTCATTTTTCTTTTGATTTTTCTTCGGCTCTCTTTTCTTTCTTTTTGGGTTTTTCTTTTCACATCCCTCTCTTATTAGAGTTATTTACAAAAATTATGATCGGATCTGATGAGGATTTCCTACGTATCACGACGCCGCATGAATCAGATCATAACATAGTTCAAGAAAATAAATAAGAAAAATAAAGAAACAAATTTTGGGAATTTTCGATTTTCATTAATAAAAACTCCTAAACTTTCTATTACAAAAGACTTCAGAATACTCATTTTCTTGGAATATAAAACTACGAACATACTCAAAATAAACCAAAATACAGACTCAATAAATGAAAAATTAGGAATACATTAAAGCTTCGACTCCTGGGGCCCGTGGGACATCATCCGATCTCGCCACAGGCCTACGTGCGAGATCCCCTAGAAGCCGCTCCAAATCACTCATTATTTGGCGGACAAATGTCATCACTGCAGCGAAGAAAGTGGTTCAAGTCATGTCCTCACATGCTTGGCATTTCGTGACAATGTAATCGGCAATGGCTCTAATCCTCTCTCGAATTATACCCTTTTCCTGAAGCAGACTCCCGACCTGCTGATTCTTGGCTTCTAACACCTGAGTGTATGATGGTTTTGATTTCACAACTGTTGTTTTTCTTCCTTCATCTGAGCCATCACAGCATAAAATGTTCTCTATCAGCTTTAAAGTCCTTGTCCTGCTTGGCCGCCTCATTCTCAAGGGTAGTTAACTTTCTCTTAAGATTGGTTATTATCCCTTCATATTTTCTTTTCATTTATTGTATAAACTGTGCCCGCCCTTCTGCATTCTTTTCCAATTGGGCCCGGACTTTTGCTAGACTGGCTTCTGACTTTTCTAAGTCATCTTGACACTCAAGTGCTTTCTTTCTCAAACTGCTTATAAGCCTTTCATCCGCTAGGCTTATTTCCGTGTTTCAAGCAACTATTCTCATTTTCTGGATTTGAGCTTTGAGAGCTTCATTTTCCTGAGTTAGATTTTTCTTTTCCCCTTCATCTATGGCGTCCTGGATACTATCGCCAAACTTGAGGTCCCTGATTTGTCCCTCTAATTTACTTATTGGCCCTATAGCTTTCTTCTTTTGCCAACCAGCCCCAGAGCTCATGTGAGTCGTTACTGAATTGTTGAACATGTGGTCACTTAGCAGGTCTCTCAGGAATCTAAAATCTTGTACCGAACCAAATAATGTACTTAGGGTCTACCTCACCTCTAGCTAGATCCTGCACCATAGTCTTAGGTTCAAGAAATCTGCATTTATCCACACTCGGTGAACTCTTCCTTCCGGAAACACGGCCTTTGGGCTCAATTCGACGACATGTCTACTCAAATCTTCTTCATATGGAACGGTTTGAAACCTACCCAATTGACTCAAAGCCTTATGAGGAGCATATGGCTCGATACTCTGGATGCCCATCAGGAGGAGATAAAACACTTCGGATGACATGTATACAACTTTGGTGGTAGGGAGCCATCCGAATGTCCCCTCAATTTTATCCGCAGTCAAAGAGCTCAAGTGTGCAAACCAAGCCTCAGTTTCCTTGGGGAATTCAACACCCACCACTCGGCTTTCAAATTCTTCGATGCAATTCAAACCGGTCACACCGTAATTGATATACCCGACACGGTGGCAGAGATGTTCCTATATCCACAATTGTAGTAGTAAGTTACAGCCTTGGAAGAACTTTCCACCTTCTCGACAGATGGTCAAAGCTCGGTAAATCTTAGACAAGATTAGGGGAACTGGAGTGCCATTGGCTTTCTTAATTGCAACATCAACTATACCCACAAGGCCCAATTCTATGTTGCGGTCTTTTCGTGGACATATTATAACACCCAAGAATGCTACTATAAATCCCAAACCCCGCCTTGCCTCCCATTTATCTTTATTTCCGGCATGAGTCAAACCGATATTCGGTGCTTCAAAACCTTGAGGGTTACAGTAGCGTTAATACAAGAACTAGAAAGTGCAATACCCTTCAGATAAATTCTCATCTTGAATGTCCCGGCTAATACTCAACATGTCGAGAAATTTGTGGGGAGATACTGGTCTTGGCGACACAGGGTACCGACTTCTAAGATTTCCATTAAGGCCGGCGTAACCCGCAATCTCTTCTAGTGTGGGTGTGATTTCAAATCAGAGAAGCGAACACATTTCGTGTCGGATCCCAGAAAGGTATCAGGGCTTCAATTGTGTCAAATCTTGGCTTGATGTTCAAAACCCCGACAAGACCACCCAAAACTTTAATCATAATTCCTCGATTGCTTTTTCCCAAATCATTCCACCACATATGAAGCTGTAAGGGGATCTCCACAAGAGCTGCGAAGGGTTCATTTTCATTTGTGCTCATCCTACACATTTATTAAGGTGATTTTAATGACTCATTTTGACTCAAGAAAAAGGTTAACACTATTATTATTATTATTTTTCAAAATTTTCTTTTCAAAAACAAAACCTGACTTTGTAAATACGACTTTTCTGCACTTCGGAAAAGAAGATTTTAAGGTTGTGCTTGCTAATCGGTCAAAAATTTTAAAAAAAAGAGACCAAAGGTGGCTGTTCTTGCAACAACAGCCTTCCGATGCCTTTTTGGGGACATTCGGCTATTTTAGACAAGAATGACATCACCTTACTTATTTACAATAAAGCAATAAATTTTTTGTTCTTTTGGGCTATTTTTGCAAAAGGGAAGTTGGACCCGATGAGGGTTGCCTACGTATCCCATATCCAGTGAGAATCAAACTGGCGTAGTTTGGGCAGATTTGACAAAATAAAAAACAACACCAACTATTTTTAAAACAAGATTTCCCCTTTTTTCAAAATTTCGGCAGAGTTTCAGTACATTTTTAGACATTGGTGTTTCAAAAACAGGCAATTATCTCTCTTAATCCTCACAGTGACTCTTCTTTTTTCCCAACATTCTCCTATTATTCATGATCCAGTCAACATGCAAATTCAAAGCAAATAAATGTACAAGTAGCAAGTAGGATGCATCAGGATAGTCTTTTCATTTCGGGTACACCTATCCTAGACGGATCCAACCCCTGTGCTGAGTCCCCTAAGTCAAATGCACGTGATGCAAACAAAAGTTCCTACTAGGGATCCAGCATGAGTCTTTGTTATACTAGGTTTAAAAACCTGGGTTTAATGTTCTAGACCTGGCTTACTCGAGCAGACAACTCGAGGGGGGGGGGGAGGGGCAGCGTACCCGGAATACAGAAGCTTCACTGGCTTTGCAACTTGTCCGAACCTCGTTCTAAAATTGGATATGACTCTAACAAAAGAGAAATTACACGAAGTGCACCTTTCCCAGATGATTTAGAAGACTCAGAGAGAGGAGAGTTTCGTAGCAATTTATATACAATACAAACAACATCAAAGCGGTAAAAAGCGACATTTAGCATATTAGGCTCAAACATGTAGAAAAATCAGATAATGAAACAATCCATTTACAACAGTTATTCTTAGCTCGAATTCTTAAACCCTGAACCAAAGTTCTGGGTTTGGATCCCCAACAGAGTCGCCAGAGCTATCACACCACCTTTTACACACCTGAAGGTAGTATAAGGGAGTTTTTCCACTTTAAGTGACATTATTCGAAATGGAATTATTTATTCAATTCAGATTCGCCACTTGGGATAATTTATTGGTGTCTCAAGTCACCGATTTTATTTTAAATCCCAAATCGAGGAAAATTCGACTTTCCTTTTGAAGTCTGTGAACTAGAAATTCTGAATAAGGAATTCTGTTAACCCGAGGGAAGGTGTTAGGCACCCCCGGATTCCATGGTTCTAGCACGGTCGCTTAAACTATTATAATTGGCTTAATATATGATTTTAATACACGTTTTAGCCTATGGTACATTTTTAATTTATTAACCGCTTTCTAAATTATTTTTAGGAAAATTCAACGTTATTTAAAACCCGTCTTGAACCACGTCACATGAAATTCACCCACGATCCATGTCGGGTTTTATCTAACGTTGTTGAGATTTGGATTTAGATCACATGAAATGAACACCTCAGTTTAGGAAGGTAAAATTTTAAAATAACGCGCCTAAAGCAACTACACACTTTTAACTTTGCGAGGGCCATGAGAAATTCAACTAAATGGCGCGTCTTAATTTTTAAGGATAAAATATTAATTAAGCGGGGGCCATGCATTTTGAGTTTTTATTCGGCACGGCACACCTCGATTCAAATTTTTAAAAGGAAATTCAAACTAAATTTTTGAGGGCCATAAGCTATATTCTATTTAATATGGCATGCCTCAACTAATTGAAACGATCTAATTAATTAGACATTAAAAAACTGAATTCAACTTTTATGCTAATGTCCAAACTAATTAAGGGAAGAGAACGTTTTAAAGAGTAACATTGCTGATTATTTTAAAGAAGAGAAACATTTCAAGCCATCAATACCATTCATAAGGGGAGTTAAAAGGCGAGCCCAAAAATATAAGAGTATACACTTCAATTTGCCAATGTTTTTCGGTTTGGGCCCAAGGTGAGCCCAATTTTTTATGGAAGCAAAAAGCGCCCATGGCATGGAACATGCGCCTGAAGTGGGGCTTTTAACACTTGGGACAAGACTAATCCCAATGTTCAGCACCAAACAATGATACCTAACCACTTAGAATGCACACCCAACAAGAAAATACGAAACATGCTACTGAATTGACATGTTACTTCTGCATTTCTGAGACTGAATAAATCCTAAACAGTCTCACTAAGAATTTTGAACATCAGATACCAAATTTACCTTTGAAACATGTTCATATGCTAAATAAAATAAACCATTGCATGCCTTTACCTTAACAAACAAATCTCGACTTGTCACGACCCAAACCACGGTCGTGCGGAAACCCATAAAATATCACTACAAATCCCACCGATTTGGTGTCACGAGTCAAGAGCATCTAATACAAGTCCGAGTAGTAGCCTATACATAGAATAGTCTAGAATATGGAAAAATAAAGAGGATAAGTGGAATAATCAGGTCCTGCGGACGCCATGCAGCTACCTCGATAACTCCGGTGATAATCTGGACAGCAGCAGAATGCCAAACTTTGCCTCTAAAATACCTGTATATGCACAAATGATGCAGGGAGTAAAGTGAGTACTCCGACTCAGTGAGTAATAGCAATAAATAATGTCTGACGGAAAGAAAACTCGTAAAAACACTATGCAATTCTATATTAAAATAGTAAGAACATTAAAACAACATCTAAATGAAGAAGTCCCGATCCGTATAGTATACTGCTACGGGTGCAGCCCGATCCATATATATATACACTATTGCGGTGTGCAGTCCGATCCAATAATAATAGTCGACTGCGCTCACTGGGGGTGTGCAGACTCCGGAGGGGCTCCTACAGCCCAAGCGCTATACTACTACGGCGTGCAGTCCGATCCGTATAATATACTATTGCGACGTGCAGTCCGATCCATATAATATACTACTACGGCGTGCAGTTCGATCCATATAATATATACTGCTGCGGCGTGCAACCCGATCCGAGATATATCAAAGACCCTCACTACGATGTCCTCAACCCCTCTTAGTCAGTATAGACTTAGCCTCCCGGGCATACTAAGATAAGACAGGGTTCCCAACCCATAAGTTATTCTCATTATGATTTACCAATTTCTAAAGCTGGTTCATATTATATTTATCAGTTAAAACATGTCTGAGGGTATGATTTTCTTTAACGAGTAAAGTGAGGTCAACCAGTACAAATGCCTCTAAGGGTTCTACAGGTCGGCACAAGGCCCCAAATATGGCAACTAGCCCAGTCTACAATGATATTAATTAAGTCTCAGTCAAAATACAGTAGAATCATCAATCAGGGTGGACCAAGTCCGAATGCCCAGCAATATCTGACCCCACGCTCATCATACAGTGTGTGTCTCATCTCAACATAGCACTACGTTGTGCGAATCCGGGGTTTCGAACCCTCAAAACATCATTTATAACCATTACTCACTCAAGCAGGCCGAAATCCTAGCTCGCTACTCCCTTTCCTCGCAAATAAACCTCCTCGAGTGTCGAATCTAACCAAAACCGAAAGGAATACGTTACAATAGGCTAAGGGAATACAACCCAATCGAAAAGACTCGAAAAAATATCGTAAAACACGAAGTTAGCAAAACCCGAGCCCTGGGCCCACTTCTCGAAAAATTAGAAAATTCACATCACCGGATTCCTTATCTTGCCATGAGTATATACATATCAAATTTACCAAAATCCGAGCGCAAATGCTCCCTCAAACCCCAAATTATCATTCAAAAAGTCAAGCCTAATTCTTCCCTTTTTAATCAAATTTCCAGGAATTTAGGTGTTGAATCCACAATTAAATGGTATTTCTAGGCCATAAGACTCACCTCCAATCAATCCTAGTCGAAAACCTCTTTAATCCTCGTCAAAAAGCTCCCAAGGTTGCTCAAAAATGGTGGAAATAGACTAAGCTTCGCGGAATAAAATGAGCATTAAAACCTTTCTGATAACAGGGATTTTCGCGTCTGCGGTCCCTGCTCCACATCTGCGACTACCGCATCTGCGGTCATTTTCCGCTTCTGCGGAACCTCTTTTAAAAGCCAAGACCACCTCTGTGGTCATCCTTCCGCATATGTGGCTAGTCTTCCGCTTCTACGGAAACTCCTGACAGTTACCCTTTTCGCACCTGCGACACGCCTATCGCATCTGCGGCCTCGCAGATGTGGTTTTCCTTCTGCATCTGTGGTTTATCCCTTCTAGGCCAATGAACACATTTGCGGTCCTTCTTCTGCACCTGCGCCGCCATATCTGCGGCCCCTTTTCTGCAGTTGCGGAAATACCAGATACCAGGTGCCTTCAGCTATCTCCCAACTTCAAGATTCATTTCGATTGCCATCTGAAATCACCCCGAGGTCCCTTGGACCTCAACCAAAAGTCCCAACCCATCCCAAAACATCATTCAAACTTGCTACAATCATCAAAACACCACAAATAACACCAAAACTATCAAATTACATCGGATTCAAGCCTAAGTTCTTCTAAAACTTCCGAATTACGCATTTGATCAAAAACCCGACAAAAATACCTACAAATGATCTGAAATTTTGCACACATATCCAAAATCACCTAATGAAGCTACAACAACTCTCGGAATTCCATTCCAACCCTCGGATCAAAACTCACCTACCAACTGGAATTCGCCAAAATACTAATTTTGCCAATTCAAGCCTAATTCTACACCAGACCTCCAAAATCAATTCCGATCACACTCCTAAATCAGAAATCATCCCCCGAAGCTAACCAATTCACCGGAAATCACATCCAAACCCTCTAACTCATACGTCAACATCCGGTTGAATTTTCCAAAATAAGCCTTCCTTAAAGAGACTAAGTGTCTCATTTCCATCCAAAATCAACTCATTCACCCAAGACTCGTATAATGAAACATAAGGAAGCAGAAAATAGGGGAAAAGGGGCTGTAACTCACGTGACGATGGGTCGGGTCGTCACATCCTCCCCAACTAAAACAAACGCTCGTCCTCGAGCGGGTCAAGAAAGATACCTGGAACCTCAAACAGGTAAGGATATCTGCTTCGCATCTCCCGCTCGGTCTCCCAAGTAGGCTCCTCCACCGGCCGACATCTCCGCTGCACTTTTACTAAAGCTATATCCTTTGATCTCAACTTGCGAACCTGACGCCCCAAAATAGCCATTGGCTCCACATCATAGGTCAAATCATCATCCAACTGAACAGTGCTGAAGTCCAATACATGACATGGGTCTCCAACATACTTCCGGAGCATAGATATATGAAATACCGGATGCACGCTCGACAAGCTGGGTGGCAAAGCAAGCTTATAAGCCACCTCCCCTATCCTCCTAAGTACCTCAAAAGGCCAAATGAACCGCGGACTCATATTCCCTTTCTTCCCAAACCGCATAAAACCCTTCATGGGTGAAGCCTTCAGCAAGACCTTCTCACCCACCATATATGATACATCCTGAACCTTCCGGTCCGCATAACTCTTCTAACGCGACTGTGTTGTACGAAGTCTCTCCTGAATCAGCTTCACCTTCTCTAAGGCATCCTAAACCATCTCTGCCCCCAATAACCTAGCCTCGCCGGGCTCGAACCATCCAATAGGAGATCTACACCGCCTCCCATACAACGCCTCATACGGAGCCATCTGAATGCTCGACTGATAACTGTTGTTGTAGGCAAACTCAGCAAGCGGAAAAATTCATCCCAAGAACCCCCAAAATCAATAAAACAGGCACACAACATGTCCTCCAATATCTAAATAGTGCGCTCGGACTGCCCGTCTGTTTGAGGATGAAATGTTATGCTCAACTCTACCTGCATACCCAACTCTAGCTGAAATGTCTTCCAGAACTGAGTACCCCTATCTGAGATAATAGACACTAGAACCCCAATCTCTCAGATAAAGATCCCTGCCAGCCGTTCCGAAGAATAAGTAGTACATACTGGAATGAAGTGCGCGGACTTGGTCAGCCGATCCATAATTACCCAAATCGAATCGAACTTCTTCAAAGTCCGAGGGAGACTACTCACAAAATCCATAGTAATCATCTCCCACTTCCACTCGGGAATAATCATCCGCTGAAGCACAAGCCCGGCCTCTGATGCTCATACTTAACCTGCTGACAGTTGAGACACCGAGCTACAAACCCTACTATATCCTTCTTCATCCTCCTCCACCAATAGTGATGCCTCAAATCCAGATACATCTTCGCGGCACCCGGATGAATAGAGTACCGCGAGCTGTGGTCCTCTTCCAATATCAACTCCCGAAGCCTATCCATATTGGGCACGCAAATTCAGCCCAGCATCGTCAACACGCCATCACCATCAATGGTCACATCCCTAACATCCTCATGCTAAACTCTATCCTTAAGGACAAGCAAGTGTGGATCATCATACTGGCACTCTCAAATGTGGTCGTACAAGGAAGACCGAGAAACCACACAAGCCAATGTCACACCTCCTTTTTCACTACACCCGCATGAAGAGGGTATAATAAAGGGAGTTATTTCCAACTTGAAGTGACAATCGAAACGGGATTTATTTAAAAGATTCAGAGTCGCCACTTGGGAGATTTATGGTGTCCCAAGTCACAGGTTGAATCCTGAACCGAGGAAATTATGACTCTGTTAACAGTCCGCGAATCAGAAATCCGAGTAAGGAATTTTGTTAACCCGGGAGAAGGTGTTAGGCATTCCCGGATTTCGTGGTTCTAGCACAGTCGCTCAACTGTTGTATTTGATTTTATCTGATTTCAAAACATGATCTAACCTGTGTGCCTTTTATTAATAACCCGCTTTTATTATATATTTATTTTTTAATAAGAATTGCAACGTCATGAAAATGTATCTTGAACCACGTCGCACCAATGCACCCGTGGCTTTTGACACATTTCGACTTCGTTGAGATTTAGATTTGGGTCACATAAATGTGCACCCGTATTTAGGAAGATAATACTATTAAAATACGCACCTAAAGCAATTACGCGTTTATTATCTTAGGGGAAAACCATGAAATTCGCTAAACGGTCCACCCGAATTCTAAGTATTTTTTATAGCATTTATTGAGGGCCCCGCAATTTTGTATTTCATTCGGCGAGGCTTGTTTTATTTTATTTTAAGGCCAAACTAAAAGCAAACTACAATTTTCTACTTAATTTGTCTTTAACACGTAATTAACAAAAACCAATTATTAATGTTTAAGAAATATTATACGTAGATCGTCAAATCCCAAGCAGCCCACGTAAAGAGTTATGATCCAGGTCCATGCACAAATTGGACCAATCGCAGGCCTGGGCCCAGGCCCCAACGAATTTGCAAATCTAACCCAGGCCTGGGCCATTTATTTCAGCCTTGAAAACCACCTGAAAGTGGACTGTCGAGTCCCAGCAAGGTTTACCAATGACAAATGATATTGTTTCAAACTATTATGATCAAAGTGATAATGAAGGACTCAATTCTAATTTCTTGCCTAATTTTACACAATTAAACGATGGCAGCATTATTCAAGCAAGTGCACCAGATCAGCTCAATTACTATCTAAATCTTGAAACTAACTCGAGGAGCCCAGCTCGAATACATATGACAATCAGATTTCAAGTGAATAATCAAGTGGAGTTGTTTGAGCTGTGAACCAACACACACAATTACGGGGATAGCTTAACTAACTAAAATGATTAGCTACTATACCACGCCACTCGTACAATTAATCAAACCTGATTCATGCCTGCCCATGACCCTAGCATTTTAAATCTGGAAAACTACAGGGTTTAACTATTACAATCACAGACTTATCTTCATGTTCATGACATAGACAACTACAACAAACCTAAGCAATTCATACAGTTCAGTAGAATTTCAGAATTAGATAACCAACAGTTTAAAGTCTCTCAAGTTAATTACAAAACAGGTTTCAAAAGTTCAAATTGATACTAAGGCTTAATTGAAATCTACAACTACATGCTAATCTAATAGGGAAGTACAGGCTAATCTAATGTTCAATCTAATCGTGCGAGTAGCAATTCATTACATGCTATCATGAATTACTAATTAACTACAAGTCAACAAAACAAAACTAGTGAAGGACTTCAATAGGAGAGGCCAAATTATCTCTTTATTTTATTTCAAAAGGCAGGGGAATACAAATGTGTACCTCAAATTGAAATACAATGAGGAAGTAGAGATCAGCAGCAATAATGACTATCAACAGCAGTTCAAAATCAAACTCAAAGCCCAGGAATATTTTGAAAACCAAAATGGATCGACAGAGTAATCCAAACAGTACCAAAATACTCAAAAATGACCCAGGAAATTAGTACACCTAACTGGCTAACCCACAATCTACTCGAATTGCCCCAGAACAACTTCAACAAACCAAAACTTATCCAAAACCAATCAAACAAACTCAAAATTGCTCAAAAATCAAACTAATGAACCTCTGAAATTTCTGGAACAAGAAGAATGGAATTCAGCAATTAGAAAATAGAATTAACTTGAATTATCTAATGGAACAGTGATATTTTTGGATTTTCTATTAAATTTTCTATTGTTTTTGGATTTTGAAGGTTTGAATTTCAAAACTAGATCTGAAGTTAGAGAGAAAGCTTTTCCGAGGGAATTTTGGAGGCTCAAAAACTTCTAAAACAAGGCAATATCTACTGCCTTTTATAGGCAAAAGTCGAGGGGTTTTTAGATTTCTTTATTTTCTTTTTGGTCCCTTACTTTGTGACATTTTTCCCAAGTTATCCTACTATACTTCATGAAATTGCAAAATAACCTATTCTAGGAAGTTCTAGGTGATTCTAATGTGTTCTACAGCATTCCTGCCTATTACTAAAACCTAAAATACCCTTGAGCTTAATACTAAATTGCAGCTATAACCAAACAATTCCCTAAGCCCTGAATTGAGCTTCAACTAACAAATGAAATCCTAATTTACTAATGTTTAATTATCAATTGAACAGAAACAACAATCAGAATCCAAAGATCAAATTTAAACTATACTAGACTGACTAGTAACAAATGAAAAAATCCAAAGAACAGAGTATGATTATTAAAAGAGAACTCTTAACAAAAATAAACACAAAAGTGCGAAAATTAAATTAAAATAAAAGCCTAAAATATACTGGCATCAGAACAGTACTCAAAACATCTAACGTTGATAAAGCTAATTATTTAGTTAATCCCGATACTAATTATACTAATAGTTAATCATTCAACCTAATCAAATTATCATCTGAACATTCCCACTAACAGACATGAATCAAGACTAATATCAGAATTAACCTAATTAAAATTAGAAATATCACAAAAGCATAGAAAACTATCTAAACTAGGCTCAAAACACTTAATTAATTAAAAGAAATACTAAGAAAACTAAAGAGACTCACCGGCCATTTTTTCAAATTTGAAATTGACTCTTATTCAGTGAGATTTGAGTGTTAATGACAGTTAATTCTTCGTAAGGAGGGCCCAAGGAACATATGGTATCAATTTGGGGCGAGTTGGTGTAACTAGGGTTTTGGCCGGAGGATTTCAAACTAAAATTCGAGCAATTCTGGCCGAGTTTGAGGGTCAAGGCTTGGGGGGTTCGATAGAGGAGATGAAAGCGACCATACAGTGTTAATGTGTCATTTGGGTGAGGTGGTGTCATGGCCGGAATAACTTTGAACGGATATTCGACGAGTTCCCGTAAGATTTGAAAGAAAGGGACAGTGGATTCGGGTAGAGGAAGAGAAGGGGAATCTAGGGTGTATTTTTGGGAGGCAATGGAATAAATGGCGTTCGCCGGCGGCGACGGCTCCGGCGGAGGGCGGTGGTGATGGAGGCGGAGAAGTGTACGAGGAAGGAGAAGTATGTTCTTTAGGGTTTAGGTGAGTTCGGACATTTTTATTAATAATCCAAGAAGGGATTTGAACCATTGGATTTGAGATATGAACGACCGAGATTACTTAACGCCACCCGACGTCGTTTGGTTGGGAGAGGGGCTGGACCGGGCAGGGTTGGGCCTGGGTTGGTATGGGCGGTTAAACGACTTGGGCCAGGCGGAAATAATGCAAAAATGGCCCAAATTTACTTTCCAATTAAGGCCACATTTTTTAATTGTTTTCCTTTTTATTTTTTTTTCTGAATTTTCCTTGTAATTTTCTTCTTTTATTTTTTAATGTTTTCATTTGTGTTCATTTTTCCTGATTTTATAAAAATATAAAAATTAAAATAAAGTCCTAATATATTTCAAAGTTACACTAATTAAATCCTAAAATTATTTAAAATCTATTTCGTGACAAATTCTCATTAAACAATTGAAAATGCAAAAGTAAACTATTTTTGTGATTTTTCATGTTATGTTCTAAAACAGATTAACCCCTAATTAATCCTAAAATATGAAATTAGATCTTCAATGCAAAAGCATATTTTTTTTGTGTTTTCATATGAATTAACATGCACAAATAAAATGCAACAATTAACAAAAAATGCCACAAAATTTACCAAAATTGTAAAATAATAAAGAAATTGTTTTGTTTGAATTTTTTGGGAATTATTGCTTAGGGCAAAAATCACGTGCTCACTGTTGCCCCTCTTTACCCGGAAATATGAAGAGTTTTCGTGCAAAGATAAGTGAGCGAAAACGAGCGATTTTTGCCCATTTGAATATTCCGTGTGAAGCATTTTGAAAGAGTTGACCACACTCTACTTCAGAGGTTTCCTACATATCCTGGGATAAACATGAATCAGGTCAGTGTAGTTCGGGAATGTTTGGTAGCTGGGACTACCAGGAGTTGTGATCTCATTGTTGCTGCTGCTATTGCTTGCTGACCTCCTTATTACACCGCGGTAAAAAAAAAAGCTAGCCTAAGCTATGATCTATGAGTTATAAAAGATCTTATCTATGTCTTCAAACTTGCTCTTGTGTTGCCTTGAACTTGTATCTTGTATTGTTCCGATGGGATTCTTGTTGTTGCCTTGGCGATGTTTTGCCATTCCTCTTGATGATGCTTGATTGCTGAAATTTGAAATACGTGCCTCTATTCTCCAGGCGGGCTCCTGGTTGCTGACACTTGAGAAGTATTCCCTTGTTCTCCAGGTAGGCTCCTGATTACTGAACTTTGAAATGGATTCCCTTGTTCTTCAGGTGGTCTCCTGATTGCTGACCTTTGAAATGGATTCCCTTGTTCTCCAGGTGGGCTCCTGATTGCAACAAAACAGACAAGACAAAGAAAATTTTCTGCCCCAGTCTGATTAAAACTTGAAAGATAAAATTTGCATCATACTTCCCTTGTTCTCCAGGTGGGCTCCTAATTGCTGAAACTTTGAAATGTATTCCCTTGTTCTCCAGGTGGGCTCCTGATTGCTGAATTTGGAAAGTATTCCCTTGTTCCCTTGTTCTCCAGGTGGGCTCCTGATTGCTGAACTTTGAAAAATATTCCCTTGTTCTCCAGGTGGACTCCTGATTGCTGAAAATTTGAAAAGTATTCCCCTGTTCTCCAGGTGGGCTCCTGATTGCAACAAAACAGACAAAGGAAATTTTCTGCCCCTGTCTTAATCAAAGAAAGATTTGTTAATATAAAATGGTGGTTAGCTGCTGGCATTCTTTTTGGGTATGTTCTTGCTTCCAGCTCTGTGCCAACTTGTTTCCTTGGACTTACTTTGAAACACTTCGACTTCCTGACTGACTTTCAACCCTCTGACTTTGATGACCAAAATGTTCTATCCCGTATTGCTGTTTTGTGTTTCTGACCCCTCTTGTGAAACTTTGCTTCTCCCCCACAATCATTTGATTAACCCACTGATGGGATTTCCATTGGTCCTTTCCTGCCTTGCTTTCTTTTGATATGTTCCAACCCTGTTATGTCGTACAACTAGGAAGCTGGTAGTTAGCCTTGACATCCTTTTTTGTTTTTTTTTTTGAACAGAACTGACACTGAAACATCTTATAGACATACTTCAAGAGAATGAAATGCAATGACATGAAGGTTAGAGAGACTCTGAGAATGGATTATTTGTAATGAAGAGAAAAGGATGGGACTTATATGAGTGAACTGCTGGTACCATTGATCGTGCCATGTATTTTGGATTAACCAGCCTAGTCTGTCAACCAATCAAATTTCAATTGCAACATTTGCTATTCCATACTTTCTAAACCAGACTTTCACCAAAACCCAAACCTCGTTTTCCCATGTTTCGAGCACCTTTCAACCACAGACTTGTTTCATTTGCCCATCTGAAAACTCACCTTCGCCTTACGGTGCCCGTGAGGGTTTTCACCAATAAGACTCTCTCATTTTTATTTCTCTCAACTCACGTCACCTTATGGTGCTCGTGAGGGTTTTCACCAATAAGACTCTCTCATTTTTATCATTTTCCTTCTGGCACCAGAGTGTTGCCCCCAACATGAATCACTTTAACTGCTCGTATTGGCATTTCTTGAAGATTGATCGGAAGGTCTTTCTTTGGACCGTAATGTGGCTTTTGGATAGGTTTTAGAAATAAGGGTATAGAGGCTCAACATGATTCAACATGGGTTCAAAATTACAGCTTCCGGAATCAAATTTCTCACAACAACCACAACTTCTGCCCCAGTTTCTTTCTTGGGGGACTTTGGATTTTATTTTGGTGTGACTGAACCTCAGAGAGGCTGCCTACGTACCCTTTCAAGATCAAGTCAAACATAGTTCAGGTCATAAAATTACTTCGTTCTTGCGATCTTTCCTTTTTCATTTTTTCTTTTCTTTTCATTTCTTTTTTTTCCCTTTTCTTTTCTTTTTCTTTTCTCTTTTCTTTTTCTTCTTTTTTTTCTCTTTTTCTTTTCTCTTCTTTTTCTTTTCTTTTCCTTTCTTTTATTTTTTTGCTGTTTTTCTCTTGTTTCTCCACTTAATTTCCCCGCTCGGGTTTTCGAGTTTTGTTATTGATTCCGAAAGAGGGATACGAAAGAAAAATAGAATAAGGCTCAAAGGGATAGCAAAGGATAAAGTATTTGGATAGCAGAACAAAATGCCTTCGTCATTTCAATCTCAAAACATGCCAAATGCAATCAGGTACATAAATATAAAGAAATCATACATAGTATCGCTTGACTGCATCAGAGTTAATAGCCATTTCTACACATTTCCCCTCCACGTCTGTTAGATACAATGTACCATTGGACAACACTCGGGTTACAACAAATGGCCCCTGCCAGTTAGGGCCGAACTTTCCTTTTGCCTCAACCCAGTGAGGTAGGATACATCTCAACACTAATTGCTCTACTTCAAACTTCCGCGGACGCACTTTCTTGTTATATGCTCTTGCCATTCTCTGTTGGTATACCTGTCCATGATATACTGCTGCCGATCTCTTTTCATCAATCAAGCTCAATTGTTCCAAACGGGCTTTGACCCACTCGTCATCATCAATTTTCGCCTTAGTGATAATTCGAAGGGATGGTATTTCAACCTCTGCAGGTATCACCGCCTCCGTACCATATACCAATGAATAAGGAGTTGCCCCTACTGAAGTGCGAATAGTAGTGCGATACCCTAACAGAGCAAAAGGTAACTTCTCATGCCATTGCCTGGATCCTTCCACCATTTTCCGAAGTATCTTCTTGATGTTCTTATTAGCTACCTCGACTGCTCCATTCGCCTTGGGACGATATGGGGTGGAATTGCGGTGCGTGATCTTAAAATGCTGACATGTTTCCGCCATCAGATGGCTATTGAGATTGGCACCATTGTCTGTGATAATCACATTCGGTATTCCGAATCAACAAATGATATTTGAATGCACAAAATTGACCACTGCCTTCTTGGTCACTGATTTGAAAGTTTTCGCTTCAACCCACTTAGTGAAGTAATCAATGGCTACTAGAATAAACCTGTGCCCATTAGACGCCGCTGGCTCGATTGGCCCAATGACATCCATCCCTCAAGCAATGAAGGGCCATGGTGCCGACATTGTATGAAACTCAGATGGTGGATAATGGATAAAATCCTCGTGTACCTGGCATTGATGACACTTGCGCACGAAACTGATACAATCCCGTTCCATAGTAAGCCAATAATAACTTGCTCGGAGAATCTTCTTCGCCAATACATATCCACTCATATGAGGTCCACAAACTCCCGCATGTACCTCAGTCATGATAGTTGTAGCCTGTTTAGCATCCATGCACCTCAATAAACCAAGATCTGGAGTTCTTTTGTACAACACTCCTCTACTGAAGAAGAATCCACTTGCCAAACGTCTAATGGCTCTCTTTTGATCCCCTGTGGCCTGTGCCGGATATACTCCCATTCTAAGGTATTCTTTGATATCATGAAACCATGTTGACCATCAAGCTCTTCCTCCACCCTGTTACATTAAGCATGCTGATCTCGAACCTGAATCTGCAACGGGTCCACGTACGCCTTATCTGGATGATGCAACATCGATGCCAAAGTGGCTAAGGCGTCAGCAACTTCATTATTAATCCTTGGGATATGCCTGAAGTCTATCGACTGAAATCGTTGACAAAGTTCATGCAAACACTACCGGTACGGTATTAGCTTTAAGTCTCATATCTCCCATTTTCCCTGAATCTGATGCACCAGAAGATCCGAGTCGCCCATGACCAAGATCTCCTGGACACCCATGTCTATAGCCAACCTCAAACCCAAGATACATGCTTCGTATTCAGCCATGTTATTGGTGCAGTAGAAGCGAAGTTGAGCTGTAACAGGGTAATGCTTCCCTGTCTCATAAATAAGTACTGCTCCTATCCCCACTCCTTTGGTATTGGCAGCCCCATCAAAGAACAACTTCCACCCTGGCTTTTCGACTTGTTCTAATTCCTCGACGTGCATTGTCTCCTCGTCAGGGAAATATGTCTTCAAAGGTTCATATTCATCATCAACTGGGTTCTCGGCTAAATGGTCAACCACTGCTTGTGCTTTCATTGCAGTACGGGTCACGTAGACACTATCAAATTCTGTGAGCAAGATTTGCCATCTCGCGAGCCTCCCTGTGGGCATGGGCTTTTGAAAAATGTACTTCAATGGGTCCAACCTCGAGATGAGATAGGTGGTATATGATGACAAGTAATGTTTCAATTTCTGCGCTACCCAGGTTAGAGCACAACACGTCCTCTCAAGCTGCGTTTATTTTACCTCATAAGATGTGAACTTCTTGCTAAGGTAGTAAATCGCTTGTTCTTTCTTTCCTGTGACATCATGCTGCCCCAGTACACAACTAAAAGAGTTATCCAAAACTGTCAGATAGAGGATCAAAGGTCTTCCCGGCTATGGCGGAACCAATACAGGTGGACTGGCCAAATACTCCTTAATCTTGTCAAATGCTTCCTGACATTCATCCGTCCATCTGACCGTAGCATCTTTCTTTAGCAGCTTAAAGATAGGCTCACAAGTCATTGTAACCTGGGCAATGAACCTGCTGATGTAATTCAACCTGCCGAGCAAACTCATTACCTCTTTCTTGCTTCATGGTGGCGGTAACTCTTGAATGGCTTTGATTTTGGACGGCTCTAACTCAATACCACGTCGACTTACCATAAACCCCAACAACTTCCCCGATGGAACTCCAAATGCACACTTTGCCGGATTAAGTTTGAGGTTGTACCTACGGAGTCTCTGGAAAAACTTTCTCAGGTCTTTGACATGATCACACTGCTTTCTCGACTTTATAATCACGTCATCTACATAGACTTCGATTTCCCGATGTATCATATCACGGAACATGGTGGTCATCGCCCTCATATACGTTGCCCCTGCGTTCTTCAACCCAAATGGCATCACCCTATAACAATACGTTCCCCAAGCGTGATGAATGCCGTCTTTTCCGCATCTTCCTCATCCATCAAAATCTGGTGATAACCCGCATAACAATCCACGAAGGAACCAATCTCATGTTTGACACAGTTGTTAATCAATATATGGATATTTGGCAGTGGGAAGTTTTCTTTTCGACTTGCCTTATTGAGATCACGATAATCAACGCACACTCTGGTCTTCCCATCCTTCTTTGGTACAGGCACAACATTAGCTAACTAGGTGGGATACCGGGTAACCCGGAGGACCTTCGCATCAAACTGCTTGGTAACCTCTTCTTTGATCTTCACATTGATATCTGTTTTAAATTTCCTCAGCTTCTGCTTGACCGGAGGGCATGCAGGGTCAGTGGGCTATTTGTGGACCACCAAATCGGTACTTAAACCCGGTATATCGTCATATGACCATGCAAAAAAATCTTTGTACTCAAGCAGCGCTTTGATTATATCTTCTCTGAGCGGAGGCTCCAAATGGACACTTATTTTTATTTCCCGAACATTCTCCTGATCCCCTAAATTGATTGCCTCTGTGTCGTTCAGAATAGGTTTGGGTTTTTCCTAAAATTGACTTAATTCTTTACTGATTTCTTCAAAGGCTTCATCATCATCATATTCTACTTCGTCCTCACACTCAATTTCTTGTATTATTATTTTGGAGTTAGATTGGTAATCAAGACTAGGCCAAAGACTCCGCATGTATGAAACATCAGGGATACCAGCATAAAAGGGACTGTACAAGAAAGAAAAGAAAGACAAAATAAAGGCTATCAGAAATGAAAAAGAGAGGAAATTGCATTTCATTAAAATTGTAAGATAACAAGGTTTAACTCATCCAAACGGACGGAACATAGCATCCGAATTACACCTTGGAAATAATCCACATTAAACTGAAAGGAAAACCAAAATTAACTACCACGACTCCCTCCGGGTAGGAAGAGGAGTAGCTTCCCGATTATTAAGCTTGGCACGGACCCCCACGAACTGCACATCTGTTTTGCTTGGACCTTCACTTGCCTCTACCATATTCACCTCATCAAATAATTTTTCAAACCTTTCCATCAGCTCCTTGTCGGGTTCCATCATTATAGAATGAAGCATTACCGTTGTTGGGCGCCTCTCAGTACCAGGCCGGACAAAGGAACGGGATAGACGGGGTATGGGTTTTGGAAGGGCCCATGCTTTCTTTTACATCTGCTTAGCTCGTCTTATGTCAGCAGTAGTGGGCTTAAAGCCTAACCCGAAAGTATTCAAATCTCCAGGAAGAGATACCAACTGTATGATGCCCTGTAACGAAGCACCCAAGCCTTTTCCAGGTAAAAATCCATTCTTTATCATTTCTGAAGCTACCATGACAGATTGAGAAGATACTCTGGGCCTAGGAATACATTCTCCTTCCGGAATTTTGGCAATTGACACCGTGTCCAAGACTTGGTAAACCCATGGACCTTTGTCATCCTCAGCTTCATCTAAAGGCATAATGGTATTACATGAATTATCCTCTCCATGCACAACAATTTCTTGTCGGTCCCATTCGAATTTGAGCATCTGATGCAAGGTAGATGGCACAGCTTTTGCGGCATGAATCTAGGGCCGACCCAATAAGAGATTGTAGGAAACAACCACGTCGAGCACCTGGAACTCCATTGTGAATTCAACTGGTCCTATTGTCAGTTCTAACACGATGTCCCCGACCGTGTCCTTTCCCCCTCCATCAAATCCTACCACGCAGATGCTATTTTTCTGGATTCTCTCACTGTCTACTTTTAACTTTTCCAGGGTGGAGAGGGGGAAAATATTTGCGCTAGACCCGTTGTCAATCAATACTCGAGTAACTACAGAGTCTTCACACTTGACTGTGAGGTAAAGTGCCCTATTATGCTCAGTACCCTTTAAAGGCAACTCATCATCGGAAAATGTAACCCTGTTGACCTCGAAAATCTTATTCGCTATGTTCTCCATATGATTTACAGATATCTTATCCGGAACATGGGCTTCATTTAGAATCTTCATCAACGCCCGACGATGCTCGTCCGAATGAATCGATAGAAACAGCAGTGAGATCTGCGCTGGAGTTTTCCTCAGTTGTTCTACAATAGAATAATCTTGCGCCTTTATCTTCTTTAAGAATTCTTAAGCCTCTTTTTCAGTTACAGCCCTTTTTACTGGTGCTGGATTGCCTTTGGCTGTTTAACCTTTCTCAGCTCTTCAGGGGCAAAGCATCTCCATGAACGAGTCAGTCCATGAGTTTCACAAACTTTTTCTTTAACTTCCTTCCCCTTGTACATCACAGTCACTCGGTCATAGCTCCATGGGATAGCCTTTTCACTAACCACTGGTAACTGAGTCACCGGTTTAATGATAACTGGCTCTGTGCGAGCGCCCTTTACAATCACAACAGGCTTAACAACCGCTCCTGATACTTTAAGGGGTTCTTGTTTTACTGCCATCACTGGTTTGCTGACTATCTGTTCTACTATGACCAATGTCTTTTCACTGATTAATTTCTCATTTGCTTTGTTCTCACTGTCCCTGATCATCATCACGGTATGTGAAGGCTTCTTACATTTACCTTTTTGCACTAACTCGATCATATGAGTCTCAAGATGGGTGGGTAATAGATTTTGAGTGATATAAGGTGTCTCTGGAGCCTGTACTTCAATCCGGCAAGTATCAATGAGCTCCTGGATGGCCGTTTTCAAATGCCTGCACTTCTTTGTATCATGCCCTGGGGCACCCGAGCAATACTCACAATTCACCGAATGGTCCAGGTTCCTTGGGGGAGGATTTGGCAATTTGGGTTCAATTGGATTTAACATGCCCAACTGTCTCTATCTGTGGAATAAGCTGGTATAAGATTCTCCTAACTGAGTGAAAGTCTTCTTCTTTTGCAACCTATAATTCTTGGCAGCAAGGTTGGCTCGAAAAACGGGTCCAGTGGGGTTTTTATAGGCTCTCGGAGGTGGGTATGTGTTTTGAGTGTGGTAGGTATTTTGTGAGGTGGGTGCACGCCATGGTGCTTGAGGTTGAGGGTATGTTTGGGCGTGGTGGATGGAGAAGTATGGAACTGGAGGTGGATAGTAATGTTGTGGCGGGCCATATGGGCTATGTGGGTAGGTTTGGGGATGGGGGCGTGGTTGATGATAATATGGAGATGGACCCCTGGACCAAGCTCTTGATTCTACTACTGTGACATCTTCTTTTTTCTTATTTCCCAATACTCCTCCAGTTCCGCTCTGGATGGCGTGGGTAGTTGCTTTAATCGCCGAATAACTCATAATCTTGTTAGTCTTGAGACCTTCTTCCACCATACTTCCAATTTTCACTACCTCATTAAAAGATTTTCCCACTGCTGACACCAGATGACCATAGTAAGTACGTTCCAAAGCCTACAGAAAATAATCGACCATTTCGCTTTCCTTCATTGGAGGATCAACTCTGGCGGCCTGTTCTCTCCACCGAAAACCATACTCTCTGAAAATTTCCCCTGGCTTCTTCTCAATTTTGGTTAGTGATAACCGGTCTGGAACGATCTCTAAGTTGTACTGAAAATGGCTTGCAAATGCCTTGGCCAAATCATCCCAAGTGTACTATCAGGCATGATCTTGCCGTGTGTACCACTCCAAAGTAGCACCACTGAGGCTTTGACTAAAGTATGCCATTAATAACTCATCCCTTCCTCCAGCGCCTCTCATCTTGCTACAAAATCCCCGCAGATGTGCTACTGGGTCACCATGTCCATCATACAGATCAAATTTTGGTAACTTGAATCCCGCAGGCAATTGGACGTCAGGAAACAAGCACAAGTCCTTGTAAGCGACACTCACATGTCGTCCTAGACCTTGTATAGTTCTGAACGATTGTTCCAAGCTTTTTACCTTTCGTATCATTTCTTCCTACTCAGGGTTTTTAGAAGGCTTTTCTTTTTCAGCTGAGATATCAAGAAGGGGAGTGTAAGGATATCGTTCTGGTGGTTTGAAGGTGGGTTCCTGTGAGTAGTAGTGGGTTTTCTAATTTTGAAACAGGGGTTCACTAGAAGATCTCTATAATATGGCGGGTGGAGGAGCCACAAACACGGAAGTGGTTGGAGGTGGAGGGCATGGGATTTTCTTGGGTGGGGGAGGTGGTGGTGTTTGGGAAGTAGTTGTGTAGTATTGCTGGTAAGCAGGGTAGGCCGGAGAGGAATAAACTGCAGGAGGATCTTGTGGCTGAGCTAATGGTGGGATATAGGTAGGGTTAGTAGGGTAAGCTGGTAGTGGGTGTCCCTTTGCCCAAGCCTGGTATATTTCGGCCATCTGTTGCTTCAACTTATACATTTCCTCTTTCATGGCGTTGACATCCACAACTTCTTCCTCCCTAGATAGGTCGACGATGCTTGCTTCTAACTCTTGGTTAACCCTTTTTGACTTATCTTTAGAGAGGGTGTTGTATGGGTGGGTTGCCAGAATGCCAGTCAACTGAACCACTTTCCTGTACTCATTATCAACAATAATGTTGTTAGCGGTTAGGGCATTAATCAAATAGATAACCGCACATTTGGGGCATGAATGCACTTAGGCAGTTATGGGTTTCTAACATGCATTTGCTCGACCGCTTGCATCATTCCAGCTTTAACTATGAAGTATTTCTTTTATCCTTGCCTTGTTTCTTTTATTTTGTCATTGTTTCTTTATTGCAGATTTTCCTTTCTCTTTTATTTTTCTCCTATTTTTTTTATTGCTCCGCTCTTCTTTTCATTTTAGTTTTTTTTTTCTTACTATATTTTCCTTTTTCATATGGTCGGATCCTATAGGGATTGCCTATGCATCTCAATCAGATCAAATGCAATAAATGTAAAATAGAAATAAAATGTTTTTGGAATTTTCAATTTTACTAATAATAAGCATTTCAAATACAAGGACTCAATATTGACGCATGAAGATAACTAACAGACTCTAAATGATAAGACGGGCTACAAACTCCATCAACAACTATTCTACTTCAAAATGAAAATGCAGACTGACTTGAAATGAAAATACAAACTCAAATAACTGATAACTCTAGTAAAAATACAGACTCTAATGACAATCATGAATACATTAAAGCTCCTGGTGCCCGCGGGACATCGTTCGGTCTCGCCGCGGGCCTATGTGCAAGTTCCCCTTGGAGTCTGTCCAGGCCACTCATTATCTGTTTCACAAATATCATCACTGAGGCAAAGAAGGTAGTCTGAGTCATATTCTCACACATTTGGCATTTTCTGGTGATGTGGTGAGCAATAGCTAGGATTCTTTCTCTGATTATGCCTTTTTCCTGAAGCAACCGCCCTATCTATTCGGCCCTGGCCTCCAAAATCTGCTGATTTCTCTCCTGAAGTTGTTGTAGATCCATTTCTAATTGTGCTGAAGCTGTATAGCAGTGTTCCCTTTCAACCTTGAACTCTTTTGCTTGTTTGCTCATTTTGTTTTCTGCGGTAATGACCTTTTTCCTCAATCTGACGACCTCATTATCATGTTCTTCTCTCAACTGCTGAATCATGCGGGCTCGTGCTTCTACACTTTTAGCCAACTGTCTTCGAACCCCAGCTAGTTCCCTTTTTGCTTTGTTGAGGTCGAAATTGTAATCATTTACTTTTTGCCTTAAATTTTCTATAAGCTTTGCATCTTTGGCACTCCTAACAGGGTTTTCCACTACTATCTTCATTTTCTAGATTGGGCTTGTAAGGCTTCATTTTCTTTGGCCAATTTCTTTTTCTCGCCCTCATCAGCCGCAGCTTGCACACTGTTTTCAAACTTAAGATCTTGGACTTTCTAGCTCGCTTATTTTTGCCCTGTACTCGTTTTCTTTGGCTAGCCAAGCCCAATGTTCTCTTGACGATTCGGCAAACTTCTGGATGTGAGGTCTTTTAGCTGGCCTTTCATGCTCACATTCTCTCCTATACCAAGCAGAGTACTCGGGCGACACTTCGCCTTTGACCCGATCCTTTATGCAAGTATCTGACTTTAAGTATTGGCATTCATTCCAAATCTGGCGGACTTTTGCTTCAGGGAATTGTCCATCAGGACTAATCTCAACTACCTGAGTACTAAGATCACCGTCCTTCGGCACTATCTAGCATATTCCGAGCTGCCTTAGAACCCGATATGGAGCATAGGGCTGAATGCTTTTGAGACTCATCAAGAGAATATGCGGCCTTGCTGCTGGCATGTATATGATTTCATTAATAGATAGCCATCCAAGTGTCTGTTCTATTTTACTAGCAGTGAGGGACCGAAAGTATGCTGTCCAACCCGTGAATCCTTCCAGCAAATTGACCCCTTTAATCCTAGTATAGAACTCTTCTATGCATGTTTTCTTTTGAGACCCATAGCTCAAAAACTGAGGACGATGGCATAGGTGCTCGGTCATCCACATTTGTAGCAGTAGATTGCATCCCTCGAAGAAGTCTTTCCCGGCCTTACAGGCTGTAAGAGCGCAGAAGATATCGACTAATATC
>MU705223.1:45977-56574 GCA_026770625.1 Nicotiana glauca
GCCTTTCGCCTCCTAAATCATTCCACCACAGACGTAACTCCAAAGGGATCTTATTCATGATTGCGAAAGGTTCATTTTGAGTCGTGCTCATCCTGCACATTTATTAAGGTGATTTAATCATTATTTGTCCTAAAGGCACAAACTGACACTATTCTTCTTATTCAAATTTCTAATTTCAAACAAATCCGGTTTTGCAAATACGGCCTTTTAGCAGTTCTGGTGAAGATTTCAAGGCTGTGCCCACAAACCGTTTAAAATGACTCAGAGTGGCTGTTCTTACAAAAACAGCCTTCCATCATCCTTTTTGGGGACATTCGGCTTATTTTTCAACATGAATGGTGTCACCCGACTTATTGGATAAAAATTAAAATTTTGGTATTTTTGGCTATATTTGCAAAAGGGGTGGTTGGACCCGATGAGGGTTGCCTACGTATCTCACATTCGGTGAGAATCAATACAGCGTAGTTCGGGCAAATTAACAAACTATTTTTTAAAACAAGACTTTTTTTTTCATTTTTATTTTTGGCATTTCATAAGCAAAAAGCAAGACTCTTTTTCATTTTAATTTTTTGCATTTCATAAACAAAAAGCAAGACTCTTTTTCATTTTAATTTTTTGCATTTCATAAACAAATAAAGTAAACTAAAAAAAACTTTTTTAAAAAAAACAAGACTTTTTATTTATTTATTTTTATTTTTCATGGCAAGACAAACTATATTCCTTTTCTATTTTTGAAAACAAGACAAAATAATGACTCTTTTTTTTTTCATTTTAAACAAACAATAAAACAACCTATTTTTTCTCAAACTAAAATAAAAACTCTTTTTCTGCAAATAATTTCCAAAAATAAAGACTTTTTTTTTTATTTTTCCTTTGCTTTTAGTAAAACAAACTATTAAAAACAAAATACTTCCATTTTTCATTTTTTTTCGAAATTTCGGCAGAGTTTCGACAGCGTTTGGGCATCGATTTTTCTAAAACTAAACAATTAATTATTTACACTGCTATTTCTCTCTTTTTCCCTTTTTCTCAATTTCACAAAATTTTTGATGTTCAAAAGCCGGTCAACATGCAGGCCCGAGACAAATAAATGCAACACGTAAAATGCATCATGGTGGTCGTTTTATTTCCGGTTACCTGTCATAGACGGACCCAACCCCTGTGTTGAGTCCCCTAAGTCATATGCACGTGATGCAAATAAGCGTTCCTAATAGGGATCCGGCATGAAGTCAAGCTATTCTAGGTTCAAATCCTGGGTATGTGTTCTAGACTGTGTACCCGAGCGGACAACTCGAGTCGAGGAGGGGGCTACATACCGGGGACCCGCGGGATCGTCCGGCTTAGTAACTTATCCGGCCTCTTTCTTATTTCAAGGTACGACACTAATAGAATAGGGAGTCTCAACTAGTAAGCACATCCCCGGAGGTGAGAAGAGAAGGGTTTCGGCATAATTTATATATACAATTCAAATAATATCAAAGCGGTAAAACATTTAGCACATTTAGCAGGAAAACATGTAGGAAAATCAGATAAAGCCAAACATAACAATTATTCTAAGCTCGAATTCTTAAACCCTAGAGCGAAGTCCCCAGCAGAGTCGCCAGAGCTGTCACACCTCCTTTTTCACAACACCCGCATGAAGAGGGTATAATAAAGGGAGTTATTTCCAACTTGAAGTGACAATCGAAACGGGATTTATTTAAAAGATTCAGAGTCACCACTTGGGAGATTTATGGTGTCCCAAGTCACCGGTTGAATCCCGAACCGAGGAAATTATGACTCTATTAAAAGTCCGCGAATCAGAAATTCAAGTAAGGAATTCTGTTAACCCGGGAGAAGGTGTTAGGCATTCCCGGATTCCGTGGTTTTAGCACGGTCGCTCAACTGTTGTATTTGATTTTATGTGATTTCAAAACATGTTCTAACCTATGTGCCTTTTATTAATAACCCTCTTTTATTATATATTTATTTTTTAATAAGAATTGCAACGTCGTGAAAATGTACCTTGAACCACGTCGTACCAGTGCACCCGTGGCTTTTGACACATTTCGACTTCGTTGAGATTTAGATTTGGGTCACATAAATGTGCACCTGTATTTAGGAAGGTAATATTATTAAAATACGCGCCTAAAGCAACTACGCGTTTATTATCTTTGGGAAAAACCGTGAAATTCGCTAAACGGTCCACCCGAATTCTAAGTATTTTTTATAGCATTTATTGAGGGCCCCGCAATTTTGTATTTCATTCAGCGAGGCTCGTCTCATTTTATTTTAAGGCCAAACTAAAAGCAAACTATAATTTTCTACTTAATTTGTCTTTAACACATAATAATAAAAAACCAATTATTAATGTTTAAGAAATATTATACGTAGATCCTCAAATCCCAAGCATCCTATGTAAAGAGTTATGATCCAGGTCCATGCACAAATTGGACCAATCGCAGGCCTGGGCCCAGGCCCAAACGAATTTGCAAATCTAACCCAGGCCTGGGCCATTTATTTCAGCCTTGAAAACCACCTGAAAGTGGACTGTCGAGTCCTAGCAAGGTTTACCAATGCCAAATGATATTGTTTCAAACTATTATGATCAAAGTGATAATGAAGGACTCAATTCTAATTTATTGCCTAATTTTACACGACTAAACGATGGCAGCATTATTCAAGCAAGTGAACCAGATCAGCTCATTTACTATCTAAATCTCGAGACTAACTCGAGGAGCCCAGCTCGAATTCATGTGACAATCAGATTTCATGTGAATAATCAAGTGGAGTTGTTTGAGCTGTGAACCAACACACACAATTACGGGGATAGCTTACCTAACTAAAATGATTAGCTACTATACCACGCCACTCGTATAATTAATCAAACCTGATTCATGCCTGCCCATGACCCTAGCATTTTAAATCTTGAAAACTACAGGGTTTAACTATTACAATCACAGACTTATCTTCATGTTCATGACATAGACAACTACAACAAACCTAAGCAATTCATACATTTCAATAGAATTTCAGAATTAGATAACCAGCAGTTTAAAGTCTCTCAAGTTAATTACAAAATAGGTTTCAAAAGTTCAAATTGATACTATGGCTTAATTGAAATCTACAACTACAGGTTAATCTAATGGGTAAGTACAGGCTAATCTAATGTTCAGTCTAATCGTGCGAGTCTCAATTCATTACATGCTATCATGAATTACTAATTAAATACAAGTCAACAAAACAAAACTAATGAAGGACTTCAACAGGAGAGGCCAAATTATCTCTTCACTTTATTTCAAAAGGCATGGTAATACAAATGTGTACCTGAAATTGAAATACAATGAGGAAGCAGAGATCAGCAGCAATAATGACTATCAACAGCAGTTCAAAATCAAACTCAAAGCCCATGAGTGTTTTTGAAAACCAAACAGGATCGACAGAGTAATCCAAACAATACCAAAATACTCAGAAATGACCCAGAAATAAGTACATCCTACTAGCTAACCCACAATCTACTCGAATTGCCCCAGAACAACTTCAACAAACCAAAACTTATCCAAAACCAGTCAAACAAACTCAAAATTGATCAAAAATCAAACTAATGAACCTCTGAAATTTCTGGAACTAGAAGAATGGAATTCAGCAATTACAAATCAGAATTAACTTGAATTATCTAATGGAACGGTGATATTTTTGGATTTTCTATTAAATTTTTTATTGTTTTTGGATTTTGAAGGTTTGAATTTCAAAACTAGATCTGAAGTTAGAGAGAAAGCTTTTTGGGGGGAATTTTGGAGGCTCAAAAACTTCTAAAACAAGGCAATATCTACTGCCTTTTATAGGGAAAAGTTGAGAGGTTTTTCAGATTTCTTTATTTTCTTTTTGGTACCTTACTTTGTGACTTTTTTCCCAAGTTATCCTATTATACTTTATGAAATTGCAAAATGACCCTATTCTAGGAAGTTCTAGGTGATTCTAATGTGTTCTACAGCATTCCTGCCTATTATTAAAGCCTAAAATACCCTTGAGCTTAATAGTAAATTGCAGTTGTAACCAAACAATACCCTAAGCACTGAATTGAGCTTCAACTGACAAATGAAATCCTAATTTACTAATATTTAATTATCAATTGAACAGAAACAACAATCAGAATCCAAAGATCAAATATAAACTATACTAAATTGACTAGTAACAAATGAAAAAATCCAAAGAACAAAGCATGATTATTAAAAGAGAACTCTTAAAAAAAATAAACACAAAAGTGCGAAAATTAAACTGAAATAAAAGCCTAAAATCTACTGGCGTCAGAACAATACTCAAAACATCTAACGTTAATAAAGCTAATTATTTAGTTAATTCCGACACTAATTATACTAATAGTTAATCATTCAACCTAATCAAATTATCATCTGAACATTCCCACTAACAGACATGAATCAAGACTAATATCAGAATTAACCTAATTAAAATTAGAAATATCTCAAAAGCATAGAAAACTAATTAAACTAGGCTCAAAACACTTAATTAATTAAAAGAAATACTAAGAAAACTAAAGAGACTCACCGACCGTTTTTTCAGATTTGAAATTGACTCTTATTCAGTGAGATTTGAGTGTTAACGACAGTTAATTCTTCGTAAGGATGGCCCAAGGAACATATGGTATCAATTTGGGGCGAGTTGGTGTAACTAGGGTTTTGGCCGGAGGATTTCAAACTAAAATTCGAGCAATTCTAGCCATGTTTGAGGGTCAAGGCTTGGAGGGTTCGACAGAGAAGATGAAAGTGACCATACAGTGTTAATTTGCTATCATTTGGGTGAGGTGGTGTCATTGCCGGGATAACTTTGAACGGATATTCGACGAGTTCCCATAAGATTTGAAAGAAAGGATAGTGGATTTGGTTAGAGAAAGAGAAGGGGAATCTAGGGTGTATTTTTGGGAGGCAACGGAGTAAGTGAGGTTCGCCGGCGGCGACGGCTCCAGCGGAGGGCGGTGGTGATGGAAGCAGAGAAGTGTACGAGGAAGGAGAAGTATGTTCTTTAGGGTTTAGGTGAGTTCGGACATTTTTATTAATAATCCAGGAAGGGATTTGAACTGTTGGATTAGAGATATGAATGGCCGAGATTACTTAACGCCACACGACGTCGTTTGGTCGGGAGAGGGGCTGGACCGGACAGGCTTGGGCCTGGGTTGATATAGGCGGTTAAACGACTTGGGCTAGGCGAAAATAATGCAAAAATGGCCCCAATTTACTTTCTAGTTACGGCCACATTTTTTAATTGTTTTCCTTTTTATTTTGTTTTTTTTGAATTTTCCTTTTAATTTTCTTCTTTTATTTTTTAATATTTTAATTGGTGTTCATTTTTCCCGATTTTATAAAAATATAAAAATTAAAATAAATTCCTAATATATTTCAAATTTACACTAATTAAATCCTAAAATTATTTAAAATCTATTTCGTGACAAATTCTCAATTAAACAATTAAAAATGCAAAAGTAAACTATTTTTAAGATTTTTCATGTTATGTTCTAAAACAGATTAACCCCTAATTAATCCTAAAACATGAAATTAGATCCTAAATGCAAAAGCAATTTTTTTTTGTTTTTTCATATGAATTAACATGCACAAATAAAATGTAACAATTAACAGAAAATGCCACAAAATTCACCAAAATTGTAAAATAGTAAAGAAATTGTTTTGTTTAAATTTTTTGGGAATTATTGCTTATGGCAAAAATCACGTGCTCACAGCCAACATCCAACTAGGCTCTGAAATATCTAATCTCACCATCTGATTGGCCAAAGCCTGAATGTCAACTGCAAAGGGCCTCTCCCTAACTGGAATGTACGCCAAACTCCCCATACTAACCGCCTTCCGGCTCAAAGCATCGGCCACCACATTGACCTTTCCCGGGTGATACAAAATGGTAATATCATAATCTTTGAGTAACTCTAGCCACCTCCGCTACCTCAAATTAAGATCCTTTTGCTTGAATAGATGCTGAAGACTGCGATGATCGGTGAATACCTCGCAAGATACGCCATACAAGTAGTGCCTCCAAATCTTCAAAGTATGAACTATAGCAGCCAACACCAAATCATGTACAAGGTAGTTCTTCTCGTAGGACTTCAACTGACGAGAAGCATATGCAATAACTCTACCCTCCTGCATTAACACACATCCGATCCCAACTCTCGAAGAATCACGATATACAGTGTAAGAACCTGAAGCTGATGGTAATACCAACACTGGAGCCGTGGTCAAAGCTGTCTTAAGCTTCTGTAAGCTCTCCTCGCACTCATCCGACCACACAAATGAAGCACCCTTCTAAGTCAACTTGGTCAAGGGCGATGCAATCAAGGAAAATCCCTGAACAAACCGGCTATAATAACCTGGCAACCCAAGGAAACTGCAAATCTATGTGGCTAAGGTCGGTCTAGGCCAACTCTGCACCACCTCTATCTTCTTCGGGTCGACCTGAATACCCTCGATAGACACCACGTGTCCCAAGAAAGCCATTGACCCAAGCCAAAACTTACACTTGGAGAACTTTGCATAAAGCTTCTCCTCCCTCAATCTATGTAATACCACTCGCAAATGCTGTGCGTTCTCCTCCTGGCTATGCGAGTACATCAAGATATCATCAATAAAAATAATAACAAATGAATCCAGATACGGCCAAAATACACTGTTCATCAAATGCATGAACGCTGCTGGGGCATTAGTAAGCCCGAAAGACATGACAAGAAACTCATAGTGCCCATATCTAGTCGTGAAAGCAGTTTTCATAATATCTGAATCCTTGATCTTCAACTGGTGATAGCCTGAACGGAGATCAATCATGGAGAATACCCTCGCCCTCTGAAGCTGGTCAAATAAATCATCAATACGAGGTAGGGGATACTTGTTTTTCACTGTCACTTTGTTCAATTGCCTGTAGTCAATGCACATTCTATTGTTCCATCTTTCTTTTTCACAAATAGAACCGGTGCACCCCACGGTGACATACTAGGCCGAATGAACCCCTTATCTAGGACTTCCTGAATCTGATCATTTAGTTCTTTCAACTCTGTTGGTGCCATACGATATGGAGAAATGTAAATGGGCTGAGTGTCCATCACCAGGTAAATACCAAAATCAATATCCCTTTCCGGTGGCATGCACGGTAGGTCCGCAGGAAAAATATCGGGAAACTCCCTCACAACTCGAACAGAATCAATGATAGGAGTCTCGGCTCCCACGTCCCTCACAAAATCCAAATAAGAAAGACAACCCTTCCCAACAATACGTTGGGCCTTTAGGAAAGAAATAACCCTGCTAGGCACATAGTCAGTCACGCCACGACACTCGATCCTCGGAATACCTGGTATAGCCAAAGTGACTGTCTTAGCATGAAACTTCAGAATAGCATGACACGGAGATAACCAGTCCAAGCCCATAATAACATCAAAATCCACCATGCTCAATAGCAATAGATCAACTCGAGTCTCCAGACCCCCAATAGTCACTAAACACGACAGATATACATGGTCTACAACAATAGTATCCCCCATCGGGGTAGATACATGAACAGGTAAAGCAAGACACCCTCGGGTCGTACCCACATGATGAGCAAAATATGAAGACACATAAGAATAGGTGGAACCGGGATCAAATAAGACTGAGGCATCCCTGTAGCAGACTAAAATAATACCTATGATACCAGCATCCGAGGCAATAACATTTGTCCTGCCCTGAAGAGGATAAAAATGAGCCTGACCACCGCCCGATCGGCCTCCCCCTCTGGGGCGACCCCTGGCTGCCTGACCCTTACCCTTAGCTGGTGAGGCGGGTGCTGAAAAAACTGGGCCAGAAGATGAGGGCTGACCCCTCTGCTGAGATGAGCTAGCAGCACGACGAGGACACTCCCTCCTCATATGCCCAAACTCTCCACACTCATACAAACTCCTGGGTGCTGGGAACTGGGACTGAAGGGAACCCCTCGTGCCAGAGTGGCTAGCTGATGCACTCATCCTGGAAGAACCCTGAGCAGATAGAGCTCCAGACGAACTATGTGCTGGAAGAGCGCTGGAAGATGGCTGACTCTGCTGAGAACCCTGATAACCATGACCAGAAGATCCACCTCGACACTCAGGTCGAGCAAACTGAGCGGATCTAAAAGAACGATCCCGACCATGCTGAAACTAGCCCCTCGAAGGAACGCCACGGTGACTACCCAAACCTCTAGGCCTCTTGGCCTCCCTCTCATCTCGATCATGGCAGCGAACCGACTCAATATCTCGAGCTATATTCACCACCTCCTCAAATGTAGCACCTAGCACCCTCTCTCTAGTCATAAGAATACTAAGAGGGTAGTGGAGACCATCAACAAACCTCCAAATATGCTCATGATCCGTCGGAACCAACCAAACTGCATGCCGAGATAACTCAGAAAATCTCATCTCATAATGTGTCACTGACATCTCTCCCTTTCATAGTCCCTCAAATTTGTCTGAACAAACCAGTTTGGGGCCTCGTGCCGACTTGTAGAACTCTTAGGGGCATTATAACTGATTTTTCTCACTTTACTTATTGCAAATCACATCCTCAGTCATCTTTTTATTTGTTTAAAGCAATGTGAACTGGTTTTATAAGTGTTAATCCTAAAATGAGGGAACATGTGGGCTGAGATCCCTACTTTATACTATTGTGTCCAAAAATGACTAAGAGGGGTTGAGAACCCAACAATGAGGATGTATATACATATTATGGATCGGGCTGCACGCCGCAACAGATACTTATATGGATCGGGCTACACGTCGCATCAATTGTTTATGTGGATCGCGTTGTGTGCCGCAACAATATTGCGCTTGGGCTGTAGGAGCCCCTCCGGAGTCTGCACTCTCACAGTGAGCGCGGGTACCCATATGGATCGGGCTGCACGCCGCAACGAGATATGGATTGGGTTACACGCCGCAGCGGTTACTTTATAATATTATTCTAAGTATGATCTGAGAGAGATTGAGCCCGAGGGGCTGTTATTGTGCTGTGCGGTTGATACAGGGCCCAAGGGACAGTGTTACTATTTATTACTTAAATGTTGTTTTACCCGATTCACCTGTATTTAAAACTGAGATTTTATTTGACTTTCACTGATTTTATTGCTTTAAGCAATTTACTTCCTGATATAGAACTGCCTTGTGTTGTTATGTGTTTTCTTACCTTTGGTTATTATTTATTATTGTTGCTCACTGGGTTGGAGTACTCACATTACTCCCTTCACCACAAGTACAGATTTAGGATTAGCAAAGTCCGCACCTAAGCACTGACATCCTTCCCAGATCAAGCAGCGAGATCGGAGCATCGAGGTAGCTGTTGGCGTCTGCAGCCCCTTGCCTCCCCTATTTTTATGCTATTTCAGTTATTCCATACTTTGTATCAGATATTCTATTTGGTAGACTTATAGTAACTCTGTAGTAGCTCAGGACTTGTGACACCTCGGTTTGGGCCGTGTCGGGATGGTTTCCCTCGTATTTATCGCTATTTCTGCATTAATTGTTATGTTAAGCATGTGTTAAAATGTTAAATGTTAATTAATTGCTACAAAAAGGTGTTGGTGTTGTTCTGGCTGACCTTGTCTTCTCGAGAGGCGCCACCACGGCCGGGTTTGGGATTTGAGCCGTGACAGTAGTCCGGGTGTAGTTAATTATGCTCTAAAAATACGTGTATCCTCTTAATTGGAAGTATATATAATGTACATGTCAGAGGATCTGGAAATTAAAAAGGCAGGTAGGTGATTATTGTAAGAGAAACTCGCATATAATGACATATCCTTAGAAAAGGCAGGAATAAAAGTTTGAGTTTATGAGTTAAAAATTCTAGAAAGACCGCATTATTGGTTTTTCGAATAATTTCTTTTATACTTATTAAGCAGTTTTTTAAACACAAATATAATGTGTGTGTCAAAGCAACTGAATTCCATCGAATCCATAAACACTACACTAGCTCCAGTGGCGGAGTTGAGATTTTCATTAAACGAATTTAATATATAAAAAAATAAACACACAAGAAATTAATGAGAGTCACATCTACTATGTATATACATAAAAAAATATTTTTATCTATATATCGTATAATATTTTACGGCGGTGTTCAGATGAACCCCTTACCCCCCTTCCTCTAGCTAGCACCGCCCATGGCGCCCGCCTCCGACCCTGATCCATGCAAGAACTATCAAAAGTGAAATTGTCTTTAAGCCATTCCCAAGTTGTGTAACTAGTTAGACATAAAGGTGTGTTTGGTATAACTGAAAATGTTTTATGTGATTAAAAATTAGTAATCTTATTCATTTTTCGGTGTTTGGTATGCAAATTAAGGAAAATGACTTCTCAAGAGTATTCATAAATAATTTATATATAATAAATACGAAGCCATAAACTTTCAAACCAATAACCTCCCGAATTCACAAATTTCATAAACTTTCGAAACTACGGAATTTCGAACCCGTAAACTTTATAATTTCTAAACCCATAAGCTTCCAAACACATAAACCCCGGAACTCATAACTTTGGAACTTGTAAAATTTTGAACCTTTAAACCGATAAATTAAAAAATTAAAATTGAAAAATATTTGGGGG
>MU705223.1:58005-75678 GCA_026770625.1 Nicotiana glauca
GGGTGCAGGTAACGGAAAAACTGAGATTTGAAAAAAAAAAACTTTTTTTGGAGAGACAGGGTGGGGTTGGTTTGGTGAGGGTGGGGAAGGTTGAAAAGGAATTTTGAAAAATGTTTTCCCTTCTCTTGATAAGAAAAATATTTCCTCCAATTGGAGGAAAATGAGTTCATAAGAAAAATTTTCTCCAAAATATTTAAGCCAACCAAACATGAAAAAATTGGAAAATATTTTCCGGCAAATATTTTCCTTCGTACCAAACACACCCAAAGTCTTGACAACCGGATATTTGCTTTTTCAATGGCTTTTCCATTTTGAGAAGATCTAATTAAAGAGAAGTTATTAACATCAGGACTAACTCCTTTAGTCGAATTTGTTAAATAAAGGAAGTATAACAAAATCAAGTCTCTAATGCAATGAATGACGACAAGATTTTTGTCTGTGTTGTGAACTCAATGAGTCACTCGGTGGAAGATATATTTTGGAATCTGAAAAATAATATGTGGAACCCATTTTGAGCTTAGGCGCTCAGTGTCTGAAAGTTCAGCGTGGAGAAACTAGTTATAAATATAGCAAATGGCGTAGTGCATTTTTAGGTTGAAGTTGTCAAGTGTAGCTCTGTTTCTCATCTTTGTTCTTCTTCTATACTTCTCATCCCCAATCCCTGTCTATTTCTCATCCTCTTTCTTCTTAGATTTCCGTTGCACTGTGCTCACTATATTAGCATTTGCTTTGTGGTCACGCCCAACTATGCCTTATAAAAAGGACAAAGTTGTCGTTGCAAATATACTCTGAGTATTTAGCCTAGAGTCGAATCCGCAAAGACAGTGGCGGATCTAGAATTTTAAAGTCGTGGGTGCTCACTAATAAATAATTTGAAAGAAGAGGAAAAAAGAGTGTAGTTATGTGTGCTCAATAAATATTTATCTAAATATTTTTATAATTACCTATACATATTTACTAAATCATGTCAAAGATAATGGGTGCTTGAGCACCCAAAATCTGCATGTAGATCCGCCCCTGCTCAGAGAATTAAACTACCAATTACTTTTGTTAGACTTACTAAATTCTTCGTAATCAACTTTTCAGATATTTTGAATAACAATTGGTGATGTTTTAACTAACTATAGCTGCATAATGTTGAGTAAACTAACAACTAACTCTGATTGAGTTGTAAGCAAGTAAGAGAAGGATCTAAGGTTATGATTTCCCCTATTGATGGAATCTCTACCTGTTATATTTCGCATAGAATTGCCTAATCATCTCTATCGATCATGAGCACTCTTACTACCATAAATCTCTCCCGAGAAATTACGACAATTTACTAGGCGCACACTCCCGAGTTACGCTAGCTGACATTTATTACAACTCACTTTAGATCGCAGCCAAGGCTTCGTTATCCCTAGTCCCACCTTTAAACCCTCGATTATTGATCCTTCATATACTTTGGGAGTGGTGTTGTTCAACAATTACCAATGTATGCACTCTCTCACGAGTAATACATACTAAATAGGCACAGCTAATTGAGGGTCCTATCAATTAACTACAACAAGAACGAAGTTGAACAAATAAAGATTAAACCAGGCAAACTATATTAACATAACACATAGTTCATCGTTCAATAGGTTCCATCAAAATCCTATACCAAATATTTAGTCACTCATAATCGTATTCATACTAACAATAGAAAAATTCATCATAAATGGCAAAATACAAAAGGAAGAAAGGAAGAACTCGATGTTGAATTATCCTCCTTGCTTCTTGCCTCTCCTTGCCTTCAACTAAGCTGTAAAAACCTTGATAATATCCCTTTAGGCGAGCTGGAACTCTTATAGGTTAAGTGAAATTACCCCCAAACTTCCAAGTTTACTCCTGAAATTATTTCATTCGGACTGGACTAGCGTGGCCGCGCTAATGGCCGCGCATATCGCATAGTATTCTGTTTTGAGTCCTGGGCTAGCGCGGTCGAGCTAATGTCCGCGTTAGGCTGGGTCATCTTTTTAGCTCTTCTTTTCTCTCTTCTTTCACAGTACTCGGCTCCGAGGGGCTTCCCTTTCTTTAATTTAGCTCCAAACACTGTCATAAGTTCTCATAAGCGCAACTCGCTCCTGCAAAACACAAAACTTAATTAGAGCCAATTTATCGTCATTTAGTTATCCTAGAACAATGAAGCATATTCAAGTTGGGGTATAGATAGTCGCCAAATTACGTGAATCTAGCCTATTATCAACACCCCACACTTAATTTATTGCTAGTCCTCAAGCAATCCACCATACTTTATAAAGGTTCCTTCCCTAAGATTTTCATCTAACGTATCACTCCAAGAACAAATCATCAAAGTTACGTCCAGTAGTGGACGATATTTGCCTCAAGAATCGACTCTTACGTGCTGTGCATTATTCATACTCACTCAAATTACTCTGTATAGAGGTCAAGACTTACCTTTCCTTCGTGAATCACATGCCCTCACATCATACAAGAGAGTAGTTCCTAAATAATAATATTAAGAATAATTACGAACATAGATAGAATGAATTCACTCACTCTAAAAAAGAACATTCATATTCCACACAGATGCACCATAGGCTTGCCCGTAGTGTAATACTCTAGTAATCGAGACCATTCAGTCTAAGATCAATTAGGTCTTTATTTGGTTGTAATGTAGGCTAAGGGACGGGTAGCATATATTTGGATATAGTGACTAACCTCCCTAAGCACTTTTAATACAATCACATTAACATTCAAAACCATACTTTTGTCAAACCAGACATTCCACCACACTTCTATTTATAATACCCCAACTCCATTATGTGAAATTGTATCAAGCACCACTTATCAAACACTACATTTACTAATTCTCTCCTTTTTTTTCTTTTTAAGTGGTGCTTATTCGTCTACTTTTTCACAAAACTGCACATTTTTCTCTATTTCATTGATTCCACTCAAAAACCAAACCACGACCCCACACTTTAGCTTGTGCATATTTCATAATCATTCAAGTGCTCATGAGAGGTAAGAGGGTTCAAACAGATGGGTCGTTCAACCAAATGGGTAAGGTTTTTAATGTGGTTGCCAAAGAAACAAGCTTATAGGCTCAATGGGGTTAACTACGATGTATTGTATTTTGGTGTGTCTACTTTATATATGTGGCTTAATAAAGAAATGCCTATACTTCTAAGACAAAATAAAGCTCCTATTTTTCTTTGTAAACACACGGGACAAGTTCTAGTCATCAAATGCAGAGCACGGAATACAGTACAACCCACACACACATGGCACATGACTCATTGCAGATTGGCTTATCAGGACACTCTCGTTCAAGTACTCAAGTCAGTTACAAATATACAATTTAAAGCAATCTAGCAAGAATCAACCAAGACTAAGGGTCACACTATAGTGTCTACTTTATTAAAGTGTATCAACGCCAAGGGCTTTTCTTTCAAATTTCAGCTCATAGCCCATTAATACTAACTAAAAAGTAGAACCAAAATAAAAAAAAAACTAGCTGCACTTGATTCAACCAAAACCCTTGGAAAAGAACCGTGGCCCAAAAAAAAACCAAGGGGGAGTTACTACACTACCTAAAATTAAAAAAATCTTTTTTGGTATTTTCTTTAGACTTACTTCCTTCAAGAACACTGCCTAGAGTATCCGTCATGAGAAAGAGTCCAACATATTTCTATTTTTTTCAGAATTTCATGTCGACTTAGACCCTCAAGAACCCCATCGAAAGAGATCCTTCGTCGGGACAAGTCAACTTACCTACTTTGAACTTACCTAATTTGACTATTACTCAAAACCACCAAAACAATCAAGAAAAATAAAGAAAATATCAAACAACCAAGTTGTTAGATATACACACATACATTGAAGTATCCTCCACCCTACACTTAAGAGGAAGACATATCTTCATGGCATATAAAATAAAAATAGTGAGGTAACGGAAGGAACTTCCCTGAATGATCACTCTTGATCGGAGACCGTGTTTGGGTTCAGATTGCAAGCACGACCTGGAGCTCTCAGCCAGCCTAATATTTTCTTCTCCGATTTCATATGCTAGGCAGCCATTGCGTCAACATGTGTACCCAAGTCAGCGACCGAGGTACGCAGTCCGGCCACCTCCTGCTCTAAAGCTGTGAACCGGGTAACCCGAGCAGCCCTAAATGGTGCTGCAGTCCCAGATGGTGCGGCAGTCTCTTCAATTTGCTCATGGGCCTGTGTCTCCACCCTCACATCTTCCTGCTCTGCCTGCTCTTCCTCAGAGTCGTCAGATTTACCACTATCATCACCACCCGCTACCACCGGCTCCTTCCTAGTAGTAACCTATTCTGCGTGGAACTTGTGGTCTTTTGGCACTCTCCTACCCACAGCAAGATTTTCCGGCACCCGAGCTGCCCGGCAAAGTCGAGTGACTAAGGAAGGGAAAAAAACCATACCTTTTCATCGGACAACAAGTGAACTTCTCCTCATGAATCACCTTGGCCATGTCAAAGTTGTGGCCAATCATAAAGCACCAAATCAGAACTGCTCGAGGACCATTCACCTCCGTGGTGTTGGAAGACGGGATCAGGCGGTTATTGATAACATATAACCAGCACTTCCCTTTAAAGGTTAGCGTCGTGGAGTAAAACTTTAGACCATACTTCATCCATATAGTTTCCTTGTTGGGTACCCAGATTGTTGGAAAGAACATCTCCCACTGCTTGTATGATCTGCCATACATTTCATATCTGTCTTCATACGGATCCACAGGATCGGGCAGCTGGTATATCCTCCGTTTAGCTTCAATATAGGCATCCAACTCCTTTTTGTGCACAGTTATCATGCCATTTACATGTTATTTGACATTGCTGTAAAATTCATAGACAACCATCACATTTATCTCGTCCGGCTCTTCAAAGAATATTTGGAGTCGCCGCCTTACTAGCTCATAATACAAGTTAGGGAAGCTCAGCTGGAGTGACCCTATATCCATTCCCCTTTCTGGTATCGGTTTCTTAGGGGCCTTATCAGCAAATCAGTTTTGAGCTTTGACAGAAACAAACCTGTTGTTATCAAAGGGATGAGCAGGAGCTGACCCGCGCACCTTGGATGATCCAACTTGACCGTTGGAAGAAGCATCCGTGGTGCGGTATTTCCTAGATGGGTCCACAGTACCTGGAAAAGAAATAACATTAGCACAAGCTAAACAAAAACAATTATGACTCAAAGCGGTTACTTTGACTTCACGCGCACAATTGATCACAATTAATCAATTACACTCACTCAGGCATTTAAACAAATACCTTGTGGGCATTATATACCCACATCCCAATGGAAACATGTTGCACCCCAATATCACCACTATTTCTCTAAATTCAACCACTAAGTGAATATACAACTCCACCAACATTACCACCCACAATCACTACACAAACACTACGAATTTCTACTAAGAAAAGAAAAGAAAAAGCTAATACCTAATTAAAAAAATCAAACAAAAATATGTAAAAAAGGAAAAGAAAAAATGGAACAAAGAACCCATACCTGTAGTGAGAGAATATGGGGAGAAGTGAAGAAGAGTAGAGGAGAGCATGGCTTAAACCTTTGGGAATTTGGGTTGGGAATTTCGAGAAGAAGGGATTTGAGGAAGATGGAATTTGAAGAAGAACATGGGTTAGGGTCGGGGAGTTGAGCGTTGGGGATTTTTGGGAGTGAAGAAGAGGTGAGTAATTTGATAGGGGGGGAATATAGTTAGGAGAAATAATATTTACAGATTTAACATATAAAATAAAGACAAAAAAAATAAAAAAAATTTATTGAGGTAAATTATGTGTCAGTTGGGCGGGACTAGTGCGGTACGAGCGCTGCCGCGCTAGTCAAAACACTGTACTTGGACATATGCGCGGCCAGTAGCGCGGTCAGTAGCGCAGTTATAGTACGGTCGCACTAGTGATGGAGAAGCTGAGGCAGAATGTTTGCCCATATGTGCGGCCTGTAGCGCGGGTGCGCTCCTGGGCACGAAAATATTCCATTTTTTCACCTGTTCTTTCCACGTCCGATGGACTTATCACCTGCCCAAGCTCACCTGCATTGGTTAGTATATGCCAAATCAAAATTAATAACTACTAACTATCATTGGGTTGCCTCCCAACCAGTGCCTTAATTAATATTGTGGCACGAAAGTTACAACAAATAAATGGGATGCCTCCCATGCAGTGCCTGATTTAACGTCACGACATGATGCATATAAGCGCATTTAAGGCTCGCTCGACCTCTGAGGTTCGGTCAGATGGATCTATGACACTTCCTTTGGTTCATTCATTCCCACACATAGTTTCAATCTCTGCCTATTGACTCTAAATGCATGAGAGTCTTTCTATGAGGCAATCTCTACGGCGCCTAAGGGGAATACTTCGACCACTCGAAATGGTCCAGACCATCGTGACTTGAGTTTTCCTGGAAATAGCCTTAATCTTGAGTTATAAAGCATACCATGTCTCTGGGATTGAATTTTTGCTCAACAATGCTCTTGTCGTGCAACCTCTTAATTCTTTCCTTGTACAACCTTGTGCTTTCAAAAGAAAGATATTGGAACTCGTCGAGCTCATGCAATTCTGTGACTCTAGTTGTCCCCGCAGCTTCAATGTCCAGATTCAATTGTTTCATTTCCCACCAAGCTCTATGTTCTAGTTCCACTAGCAAGTGACAGGCCTTCCCGAACACCAACTTATATAGTTACATACCAATTGCTATTTTAAAAGCAGTTCTGTGGGCCCAGAGTGCATCATCTAGCTTTTTCGCCTAATCAGTTCTTGTGGAATTCATCGTCTTGGTCAGTACACTCTTTATCTCTCTATTAGACACTTCGACCTGTCCACTGGTCTGAGGATGATATGGTGTTGCCACCTTGTGGCGCACATCGTACATTTCCAGCAATTTCACGAAGGCTCGATTGCAGAAGTGAGTGCCTTCGTCACTGATAATAGCTCTCAGGGTCCTGAAACCGGTGAATATATTCTTCTTCCAAAATCCCACCACCACTTTTGCATCATTGGTGGGGAGTGCTGCATCTTCCACCCATTTGGACACGTAATCCGTAGCAACAAGTATGTATTTATGCCAAAGGACCTAACAAAAGGGCCCATGAAGTCTATCCCCCATACATCGAACACTTCAACCTCTTCAATAGGGTTCATGTGCATCTCATCACGACGAAAAATGTTCCTGGTTCATTGGCATTCATTGCAGCACTTCACCCATTGATGTGCATCCTTAAACACTGTTGGCCAGTAGAACCCAGCTTCTAGCACTTTTGCTGCTGTCCTGACTCCTCCAAAATGTCCGTCATATGCAGATGCGTGACATGCCTGCAAAACAGAAGATTGTTCTATCTCGGAGACACACCTCCAGATCATATTGTCAACACATATTCTAAACAGATAAGGTTCATCCCAGTAATACATGTGGCAGTCACGATAAAACTTTTTCTTTTGCACAGAGGAAAGGTCATAGGGAACTACACCGCTTTCTAGGTAGTTTGCAAAATCTGCATACCATGGCACTTCCTTAAGGCTTGTAGCGAGTAGCTTCTCCTCTGGAAAGGTTTCCTGAATATCCTCAACCTCAACTAAATTTTCAGCTCCTTCAAGTCGTGGTAGATGATCAGCGACTTGGTTTCCTGTGCCCTTATAGTCACGAATTTCAAGGTCTAACTCTTGCAATAACAACACCCAATGAATCAGGCACATTTTGGACTCCTTCTTCTTAATTAAGTACCTGAGAGCTGCATGATCAGTATATACAATTACCTTAGAGCCAATCAGGTATGATCTGAATTTGTCGAATGCAAACACCACAGCTAGCATCTCCTTTTCAGTCACAGTGTAGTTTAGCTGGGCTTCACCCAACGTTCCGCTGGCATAATAGATTGGGTGCATTAGCTTGTCTTTCCGCTGTCCCAGCACTGCCCCACACTGGCATCACACATGAGTTTGAATGGTTGCTCCCAGTCGGGGGCAACAATGATGGGTGTTGTGACTAGCCTCTTTTTCAACTCCTTAAATGCTACCCTGCAATCATCAGAAAACAAAAAAGGGTGATATTTTTCTAACAAATTACACAGCGGGTTGGAAATTTTTAAGAAGTCTTTTATGAATCTTTTGTAAAAACCGGCATGCCCGAGGAAGCTCTTGATTGCCTTGACTAAAGTGGGGGGTGGCAGCTTTGCTATCACGTCAACTTTAGCATGATCCACCTCAATTCCCTTGCTTGATACCCAGTGTCCCAAGACTATGCCCTCTTTTACCATGAAGTGGCACTTCTCCCAATTAAGTTCCAGGTTGGTCTCAATACATCTTTTCAACACTCGAGTCAGATTTATATGGCACTCGTCAAATAAGTTTCCCACCACTGAGAAATCATCCATGAACACCTCCATTATGTCTTCGACCATGTTAGTGAATATGGCCATCATGCACCTTCAGAATGTGAAGGGTGCATTGCATAGGCCAAAGGGCATCCTACAAAAACCATAAATTACATATGTGCATGTGAAGGAGGTCTTCTCTCTATCCTTTGGTGCAATAGAGATTTGATTGTACTGTGAGTACCCATCTGGAAAAACAGAAGTGGGACCTCCTTGGTAATCTGTCAAGCATCTGAACAATGAAGGGAAGTGGGAAGTAGTCTTTCCGGGTGGCCAGATTTAATTTTCTGTAGTCCATGCAAATTCTCCAGCCTGTGACGGTTCTTGTAGATATCATCTCATTGTTATCATTTTTGACCACCGTCATGCCACCCTTCTTAGGAACACATTGCCCCGGGCTGACCCATTTGCTGTCAGAGATGGGAAAATGATTCCCGCATCCAACCACTTAATCACCTCTTTTTTCACCATTTACTTCATGTTATGGTTCAGCCTTCTTTGGTGCTCCCTGGAAGGTTTGTGCCCCTCTTCTAGTAGAATCTTATGCATACAACATGCTGGGATGATCCACTTAATGTCTTTCATGGTCCACCCAATGGCAGTCTTGCACTCCTTGAGTTCCTACAAAAGTTTTTGTGCATGCACATCTTACAAACTAGATGAGATAATAACAGGTAATGTGGAGTTAGGTCCTAGAAACTCATACCTGAGATGGGTGGGCAGTGGCTTCAACTCCAGCTTTGGTGGTTCTTCTATGGATGGCTTGGATGGAGGAGTTTCTCTGTTTTCTAAGTGCATGGGCTCGAATTCAAGTGTTGTATCCCAAAACCCTTTGCCCTCTAAAGCTAACACCCATTATACCAATTCTTCCCCATTCACCTCATCTAAATTTATCAGACATGCAGCAAGAGGGTCCTCAATAGTCAATGTCTCATAATCTGCTTCTACAATTACATCCACGTCATCAATAAGAGAACAATTGGCTAATTCACATGGTCGCCTCATAGATTTCTGTACATTGAATGTTATCTCCTCATCGCTCAACCTCATCTTGAGCTCCCCAATTTCACAATCAATGAAAGCTCTCCCTGTGGCCAAGAACGGTCTTCCCAAAATTATGGGAATTTCTTCATCCACCTTGCAATCTAGAATCACAAAATCTGCAGGGAATACAAATTTTCCTACCTGAATTAACACATCATCCAAGATACTAGAGGGTCTTTTCACGGTTCTGTCAGCCATTTGCAATAACATAGAAGTGGGTCTAGCTCTTCCAATCCCAACCTCTTATAAATCACCAGGGGAATAAGATTTATGCTAGCCCCCAAATCACAAAGTGCCTTGGCAAAACCAAAGTTACCAATGGTGTAGGGAATTGTGAAACTCCCTGGGTCAAACAACTTCTCAGCAACTGGTCTAGTCCCTTCAACCCTTTGAGCAAAATGCGGCAAAAGAAAAGGAAGGAAAATCCATGGACCGACCCCAGTCACCACAACACTACAGGTCTGAGTTAGAGTCACTGTGGCCAAGTCTTGAAAATCAAATTTTTGGGACATCAAGTCCTTTATCATTACCAAGCATCTCTTTCAAAGTATCAACCAATGGAATATTTACCAGGATTTGTTTCAGCATCTCCAAGAATTTCTTGTATTGTTCCTCTTTTTGTTACTTGGCTAGCCTCTGTGGGAATGGTGCTGGAGGTCTCTTCTTCCTAATGATCTGGGTTTTCTCTTTGTCAGAAACCACCTCAACTACCAGTTCTGGGGATGCCTCAGCTTCTTTCTCAACCTCAATCTGTGTGTTGGGTTCTTCCTGGGTAGGCTATACTGTCACCTCTGCCAGTTGCATTGAATCATCTAGCTCAATGAGTACTGGTACAAGTGTCTCAGCCTGTCTGCTTTCTCGAACCCTCTCTTGCTCCAAGTCTAGGTCTATGCCATTATGTAGACTTATTACCATCAGCTGCTTCGGGCTTTATCTTTTGGATTCACCTGTGTGTCTGCAGGTAATGTCCCATGAGGACGATTATTCAAAGACATCGAAATATGGTCCATCTGCACTTCAATATTCTTTATAGATGAATCATGTGCATCTACCCTTTCACTCACTTTTGCATTTGACTCAATAACATGCTGCATCATTGCCTCGAGTCTAGCACGACCATCTTCCTATCTCCTAATATGTTGCTTCTGAAGAGGATGAAAACCCTACTGCTGATTTTGATTGTTGTATCCCTGTGGCCGTAGGTAAGTGATAAGTTGGTATTTTACCAACTTATCTTGTCTTTAAATCTATACTTTTGCTATGTTTGAGTGATAAAATCATGTATTTGATGCCATTTACTTCTATTTTATAGGTTGTATGTGATTTAGAAGTACTAGTGAAGAAACCAAGTGAAAACAAGTCAAAAAGGAGCTAAAATAAAAAAACAAAGTATGCCCAGTTATTACACTGTGCGATCGCAATATATTGTATGTGATCGCATATGTTAAAAAAAAGTAAACCAGTGCGAACGCAGGGATAGTGGTGGGAACGCAAAGAAGAAAGCCTGGTCAATGGATGGTCAACAGACATGTGCGAACGCAGAGCTACATATGCGATCGCATAGCTGAGAGAAATCATTCTCTACGATCGCAATTGAACTAGTGTGAACGCATAGTGTATTTTCTGGGCAGTTCTGGGCAAAAATGGAATTTCACATTTGTAATCCCCCAAACCATTTTTATACTCGTCCAAACAGATATCTTTGGCTTATTTTCAGTTCCTAGAACTAGAGAGAACATTTTTGGAAGCTAGGGTTTTGCACACACACTTGGGTCTAGAAGATTGAAGCTTGGGGTTAAGATTTTCTTACCCATTTATGTTTATTTCTTCATTTCCTTGCTTTGTATTGAATATTTAAGTGTGTAGTATTTATTTCCAACACTTGAACCTTGTTTATGGAAATATTCATATTTAAAGTGTGGATTAAATACCTTGTTGTGCTTATGTATTGAATGATTTTTATTGTTTTATGAAGTGAGTTATTGTTATTTTAATTATTCTTGTTCTTTAATGTTTCCAAAGGGATTATCTAACCCTAGGACTCGCCCATTAACTCCGAATTAATTTTTGGAAAAGATAATTTGGGGTTGGGAAAGATTAATTAACAAGAACTTGAGGTGTTAACCCTTATTTTATAGATTCTACCTAAGAATAGGATTGAACTACTTGTTGCCATTCCGGGTGTACTTAATCTTCTAATTGTTTTAGGGATAATTCAATTAGGAAGCCTTGCTAGTCTTCGGAAGAAGCTAATTAAGAATTATTATCCGTGGCTAATTAACATACACTCGCTCATATTTGTAAAATCATGAAATACTTTGGATCGTTATTTGAGTGTAATTCCCGATGAAACCATACTTGTAGCCATTGATCATTTTACTTGTTTTCTAGGTTAGTTTACATTTCCGCATTTAGAGATAAAACATTTTCAAATCAAATTCTTATTGTTTGGCATTGCGCGACAAGCGATAATTTTCTTACATTCCTCATCGCCTACACATTGTTCTCTGTGGGATTCGACCTCGACTCATAGTTGGGTAAATTATATTGCATGCGACCGTGTCTATTACTTTTTAGTAGTGGATTTTGACGTCATCAAAATTGGCGCCGTTGTCGGGAAACAAATTGGCGTAATTTAGGTTGTTTGAGAAATAAGCAAAAGTGCTTTGGTCCAAATTTTTGAATATTTGTGTAATTAAATTTTCTTAACTTGGTCTATTTTTCTTGTTTATTTTCTTAGTTTTGAAAAATGGCATCGTATAATAAAAATTGGTCGGATGGTATTTGTTCATACTTTGATGAACCTTGTCCTTATTGTGGAGGACCACACTCATGGCAAAATTGTTTAAATTCTCCCGGGGGAGGATTGTGCGCACAATCTCAACCCTATGAGTGGAGTAGTTGTGATAAGTGTGGTTGCCAAAATTGTCATTGGGATGATTGTGCTTATTTGTTATTCCCTTCCCCAAGCCCCCACTATGATGATTCGACTTTTTGTGATGAGAATTATAGGGCCATGGAAATAAGAGTTTGAGCATGGCCGAAAGGAGAGAATGATGCTCATGTTGGAGACCATTCTTGAAAATGAGGAGAAGCATAACGTTGCGCTCGAGGACATGAAACAAAGTTTGGCACACAATGATGAACACATCCGCACTTTGGAGGATCAAATGCAAATATTGGTTGAGGCTCACTATGCCCACCAACTTGAGAGTGTGGAAGAAAGCCAAGAAGAGTCCAATTTCGAGGAAGAAAGTGAGATTTACTTCGAGGATTCAAGAATTGAACATCCGCCAACCGACCCTATGAGTATTAATGATGCCAAGAAAAATAAGGAATTAGATTCATCCAGTGTAAATGGAATATTGGTTGAAATTAAATCTAGTTCGAGGGAAAAAAGAGGATGTCAAAATCTGAGAAAAATTACGAGTTGGAGGTTTGAAGACACATTCCAAGCATTTTTCAACATTGGAATTGTATGGTGACACGGAAGTTGAACCACATGAATCAATGAAGGATTGTGAGGAGGTAAAACTCATACCATACATCTTACAATTTGAAGAAGCAAGAAAGCAAAATGACATTCCACACATGATAGCCAAAAAGTGCAAAATGAAGAATTTAAGCATTGGCTTGATCATCGACTTACCACCCCCCATCGCTCGTGGTCACAAGCTTGATTCCAAGCTAGGTGCCCAGTTCATATCATCCAGGTGGCAAGAAAAGTGGTAACGTTGCTTGCGTCATGCCACGATGTTAAATGCGGCGCTTGGTGGGAGGCAACCCATAGTTTTTCAAAAAAAAAATTTAGTCATTTTTGTAATTTTCTTTTTTAGAATAGCGTAGTATATTATTTTTGACTAATTTGCCAAGTTTTAGATTATTCAGAGTTGATTTGAGCAGGTCGGATTGACCCGGATGGCATAAACCAGTAGGTGGTGCAAAATTGCAGTGCAGCACATTATTTCACTATGCGATCGCACCAGAGGAAATGCGATCGCATTTCAGTAGGTCGCAGACCCACTATGCAATCGCATATGTGACATTGCAATCGCAAAATTTTCATTTTTTTTGTTCTGTGCGATCGCACGTGTGCCATTGCGTTTGCATTGATGCTGGTACTTTGTGCATAAAATGGCCTCGGAAAATGTTGAAAATGTGCAAGAATATGCCCTCCCAGCTCTGGAAGAAGAGTATTTTGATGCGACAAGATTCATGGCAGTTGAGTGTGAAAGGAATTATGGCAGGCTCATGTCAAAGAGCATTGTCAAAGAACGGGGCATCCGTTTGGACTCTGTTGAAGCTAAAATGCCAGAATTTTTCCAAAAACTGACCGACAGCGGATGGATATGCTTTCTCCTGAACCAGTCAAGGCGAACTACACAATAGTTTGGGAGTTTTACGCAAACGCCATGAGGACTAACTTCCAGGGGGAGGTATTCACTGTTGTTAGAGGCAAGCGGGTTAACTTTGGCCCCGAGGTGATAAATGCACACTATGGGCTTCCAAATGTTGATAATGAGATATACCGAGCTGTAGAAAGACAGAGAGGAACACAATGGCTGGTGGAAAAACTTCAGAACGGGGTGCAGCCGACGTGGGAAGAGTTCATAAAGGGGTTGATTCGCATGAATTCACTGGGGAGGCCAAGATTTGGCTATCTCTTATCTGTGCCAGGGTTGCGCCATCAAGAAACAAGACTGAAGTGACGCCTGAAAATGCATTGATGATTGCTGCTATTCTGGATGGCTTGCCTATAAATGTGGGCCAGCACATTGTGAGTGAAATAGAGGAAGCTTGCAATGGAAGGACTAGAAGCCTATTCTTCCCCTCATTGATCACTCAGTTGTGCTATGCTACTGATGTGCCTACGGACCCGACTGATGTTGAGAAGGACCATACCGTAGCAATTTATCCATTTCTTCGACGAGGGGCATCTGTCAAGAATAAGAAGAGAAGGATTGATGTTCAATCTCCTTCATTTGGGCAGTTTGATGAGTCTGCCGAGGGATCCGGTGGTGCCCCCATAGCTTCAGCAGGATCCCTTGACCCCATGGGACCACTCTAGTCTGGTCCTCCCTCTATGCGCTATATTTCCCATCAGATCGCATCTGTTGATGCTCACATTCGACAGCTTGTCGCAGGTCTTCTCTCTGGACCATCTGGTCCATTTATTCCAGCGGGTGAGGACACTTCTACTAGGTTTGGCAAGAAGAAGCCACTGACCTTGGATGATGTAGTGCAGGATCTAAAGGCAATCAAGACCAGATTAGAAGACCTGAGCCGGAGGCAAGGAAAAGTCGAAAGGCGACAGATGAAATTCAAAGAACATGAAAAGAAGAAAAGCAAGTTTCTGTCGCGGATGATGCACAAGCTGAGTTCAATTTGTGGCTCATAGGATTCTGATGATGAGGAGGAGGAAGATCTGGAGCTCAAATTCCCCACTACCTCCAGCTCCGAGTGATGCAGTATTCAGGGAGCACTTTCCACCATTTTTCTCTATCATGTTTTGTTGCATTAGGGACATTGCAACACCTTTAGTTGGGAGGTGGCTTCTTGTATAACTATTGTTTTGGCAGATTGGTATTGTAGTTATTTTCATGTTGTTTTTAGTGTATTTTCATGTCATGTGTTATATTAGTATGTTTATCTATGTTTTTTTTCATTTTGTTGTTAGTATATTTTCATGTGATGTGTTATATTAGTATGTTTATTAGCTCTCAAAAAAAAATTAGTTACTTGATGCTTATTAGCTACTAAAATTTTTTAGCTTCTTCAATTAATTTTTATTAGCTCCTTAATTTTTTTATATAGTATGTTTTATGGTAGTGGCGATATCCTTGGTTTTCTTTATACCACAGTTCTTTTTCCAAGGATGCCAATTTTCTTCTTGAACCAGGTAATTGTAGAAAATTTTTGTTGACTTTTCCCGATGATGGATAGATAGATAAGGGAGTTAGTCTTGTAGTTAGGAGTAGCTTTTGTTAATTTAGGAAAAATAAATGGTTTGAGTGGGGTTGGTGCCCATTGACCAAGTTGTGGCTTGCTTGGTACCAACATAATTTAAACCTCGGCATATGAATTTTTAGTTGTTGAAAAAGAAAAATGATTGAAGTAAGATGTCATGACTTTTAGATTCAAATTTTGGCTTTTTAATTCACTAAATAGCTTCCTCTATGCTATATTTGTAACCTCTTTGAGTCATTTATTTCAATTGGATTTTGAATTTGTATTCCACTTGAGTTTTCATGTGCCATGTGTAGTGAGATTTATAGTGTGTTCTTTTGCATTACTTGTAGTCTAGAACTTGCCCGGAATGTGCTTCAAGGCGAAATTATAGACTAACTTGATTTGAAAAATGATATTACGCCTTCCTTGGACCGCTAGTATTCCTTAAAATTCCTACCCTTGAATATTTTTCCTAGTCAACCCATTTTGAGCCTTTAACCTTATTCTTTGGCAACCATGTTACAAGCTTAAATTCTTTGTTCTTAATTGATCTAGCTTTTGGCACCCTACCTCCCTAAGTACTTTGAAAGTGTAAGAATAGGCTAAAAGCCTAAGTTTGGGGGTGAAGGTTGGGAAAATTATGATATGAAAGTTGCTTGAAAAGGTGGAAGGTAGAAAACAAATGAAACCTTCCTTGATTTTGAAAAAAAAAAGGAAAAAAAAGAATATATAGAATAAAATGATAAGAAATTATGAATAAAGGGAAGACTGGGTGTGGAATGAAAAGTGAAGAAAGGATGAAAAATATTTTTGAAGGAAGTGGACTTTAATTGTTAATTTTTTAGTGCTTGGAGAGGTTTTGAGTCACTCTAACCAAAATTGTGCCCTACCTTAACCAAAAGCCTAAACTTCAACCCTTTATGTCCTAATTGATTTTGAACCAAGTTGTCTACATTAGTGGAGGAATACATGAAGGGCAAGCCTATGATACTAGTTGTATGCATTTGAAAATCTTTTTGAGAGAGAGTTAATTCTTTCCATTTGATATCCCATTTTTGTTTTGAAATTAAGATTTATGAGTGTCTGATCCTCTCTTAAATGTGAGGGCACATGAGATTTGAGTTGTGAATTTAATCCCATTTTCAATTGGAAAGCATGACCAAAGAAAGTTGTTTGTGATGGAGAGGCAAATTTTGAAGTTTTAATGTCATGACTTGATTGCTACTTTTATTTATATTAGTGGTTGAGCACTTGAAGTATAATGAAGTTCATGAGAAGTGCTTGAAAATTCATATGCTTTGGAGTAATTGTTGGTACCAATCGAAGTCATGCATTTATGTTTAAAGTAGACTTTTTGGCTTGGCATGACATGGATGCATAGTTGAGTTAACCACTTGGGAGGAGATTTTGTCGCTTTCATTGCTTGAGGACAAGCAATAGTTTAAGTTTGGGGGTTTGATAAGTTGGTATTTTACCAACTTATCTTGTCTTTAAATCTATACTTTTGCTATGTTTGAGTGATAAAATCGTGTATTTGATGCCATTTACTTCTATTTTACAGGTTGTATGTGATTTAGAAGTACTAGTGAAGAAACCAAGTGAAAACAAGTCAAAAAGGAGCTAAAATGGAAAAACAAAGTCTGCGCAGTTATTACACTGTGCGATCGCACTATATTGTATGCGATCGCATATGTCAAGAAAAGTAAAGCAGTGCGAACGCAGGGATAGTGGTGCGAACGCAAAGAAGAAAGCCTGGTCAGCGGATGATCAACAGACCAGTGCGAACACAGAGCTACATATGCGATCGCATAGCTGAGAGAAATCATTCTCTGCGATCGCGATTGATCTAGTGCGAACGCATAGTGTATTTTCTGGGCATTTCTTGGCAAAAATGGAATTTCACGTTTGTAATCCCCCAAACCATTTTTATAATCGTCCAAACAGATATCTTTGGCTTATTTTCAGTTCCTAGAACTGGAGAGAACATTTTTGGAAGCTAGGGTTTTGCACACACACTTGGATCTTGAAGATTGATGCTTGGGGTTAAGATTTTCTTACCCATTTATGTTTATTTCTTTATTTCCTTGCTTTTTATTCAATATTTAAGTGTGTAGTATTTATTTCCAACACTTGAACCTTGTTTATAGAAGTATTCATATTTAAAGTGTGGATTAAATACCTTGTTGTGCTTATGTATTGAATGATTTTTATTCTTTTATGAAGTGAGTTATTGTTATTTTAATTATTCTTGTTCTTTAATGTTTCCAAAGGGATTA
>MU705223.1:76131-128210 GCA_026770625.1 Nicotiana glauca
GTGCTTAATCTTCTAATTGTTTTAGGGATAATTAAATTAGGAAGTCTTGTTAGTCTTCGGAAGCAGCTAATTAAGAATTATTATCCGTGGCTAATTAACATAAACTCGCTCATATTTGTAAAATCATGAAATACATTGGATCGTTACTTGAGTGTAATTCCCGATGCAACCACACTTGTAGCCATTGATCATTTTACTTGTTTTCTAGGTTAGTTTACATTTCCGCATTTGGATATAAAACATTTTCAAATCAAATTCTTATTGTTTGACATTGCGCGACAAGCGATAATTTTCTTACATTCCTAATCGCCTACACATTGTTCTCTGTGGGGTTCGACCCCGACTCATAGTTGGGTAAATTATATTGCATATGACCGTGTCTATTACATTTTAGTATTGGATTTAGACGTCATCAGTAAGGCGCCATATTATTGTGAGGTCGCATACCTCTCATATTACCATTGTTGAGTCGTGGCTGGACTGGCCTGTATGGCTGATTCTGTTGGCCCCAAGTCTGATCACCCTTTCTCTGGCCCCCATAATTAGACACATAATTCATGTCCTCAGGATAGTGATGATGATCACTTTTTGCATTCCATTGGTTACCAATTGGCTGACTAATGCAAGATATTCATATTCCCCCATTGGTAATATAAACAACGTGTACCTACTGCTTCTGCCATGACTCTTCCACCTTATTGGTGAGTATATTCATCTGTGTCATTAATGTGGTCATATTTTTAGCAAGAGTGTTGGATGGATCTAAGGGCACTGAGTGAACTACTGGAGTGATAGGTGCATTCCTGGTTGTCTACCCCGAATTCGGTGCCATCTTGTCAAGTAGACTTTGACTTTCTCTCCATGTTTTTCTCAAAAATGCTCCGCAAGTTGAAGCATCAACACTAGCTTTCACACCATATGTCAGACCCATGTAAAATCGTTGCCCAAACATCTGCTTTGGAATACCATGGTGCGGACATATAACCAACAACCCTTTGAATCGTTCCCATGTTTCTTGCAGTGTTTCCATTGATTTATGTTTGAAGCTCAAAATTTCATCAATTTGCTGAGCAGTCTTGTTGGGTGGATGAAACTTATTCACAAATTGCTTGACTAACTCCTCCCTAGTTGTGATGTAGTTAATGGGGAGTGAGTTTAGCAAAGTTTGGGCAGCTCCTGTCATTGAGAATGGAAACAACAACAACTTTATTACTTCCTAAGTTACGTTGGGCTGCCTTTGAGTTTTGCAAATCGACAGGAAATTTTTCAAGTGTTGTTGAGGATCTTCAATGTATGACCTCGAAAATAGTCCCTTGTTTTGCAACAAGTGCAGTATGTTGTTCGAGATTTGAAAAGATTCGGCATGTATCTGTGGGACTAAAATCATTGTGGCCAAGTTCTTTGCTGTGGGTTGTGCCCAGTCATATAGAGCAGCTTCTGGAACAAGAGGTGCCACTACCCACGCTACTAGCGCAGCCTGGTCTACCACGTTATCTGCCATGTCTGGTTCGAATTGTTCAATTATTTGTTGTTGTTTATTTTTCTTGTTGGCCCGATTCAAGGCCTTGAAAACTATCTCGAGATCTGATAATGCTTCAAAAACTTCACCAGTTCTCTATGAGTTTCTAGGCATGCACCTGTACAACCAAGTCAACAAACTTTAAAATTTTAATGTATAGATTGAAAATAAAGAAAACTGACTACATTAAGAATTTTTGTATTTCTTTCAACTGTAATTGATAACACCGTTAATTCCCCAGCAACGGTGCTAAAATTTGGTCATGCCCAACTATGCCTTATAAAAAGGACAAAGTGGCCGCTGCAAATATAATCCGAGTATTTAGCCCAGAGTCGAATCCTCAGAGAATTAACCAATCAATTACTTAGGTTAGACTCACTAAATTCTTCGTAATCAACTTCCCAAATATTTTGAATAAGATTTGGTGATGTTTTAACTAACTATAATTGAATAACATTAAGTAAACTAACAGCTAATTATGATTGAGTTGTAAGAAAGTAAGAGAAGGATCTAAGGTTATATTTTCCCTATTGATGGAATCCCTTCCTGTTATGTTTCGTATAGAATTGCCTAATCGTCTCTATCGAGCATGAGCACTCTTAGTACCATAAATCTATAACACCCTAAAAATTCGTCTTAGGTATGAAAGAGTTAAAGGAGTAGTAAGGTTATATTTTGGACATGTGAAGTCCCATGTGAAAATAGTTGTTTCAAAATCAAGATGGAAAGTAAAGTGCATAAGATTTGACAAAATCAACTAAGTTTGCATAAGGTCTGTCTTCCAGCAAAGTTTAGTGAAAATTTATAAGGAATTTGGGAAACCTCAAAGCATGAAAGTTGTAGGCCTTTGAAATATATTTCCAGCGATATATTATGGAGACTGAAAGGATCTCTGTCCAAAATGTTATGGTACATTTTATAGAATAGTATATGATATGCGCGCTCAGTAGCGCACCCATAGCGCGACCACGCTAATTTTGAGCCAGTGTTACTGCTATTTTGCACGATCAGTAGCGTAGGAAGGTCTCCAAATGCGCGGGCACGCTCGTGGGGGTCATTTTAAATCCATATTTCGTCCCTACAGCCCTAAAACATAAAAACTTGCTCTAGAAAGGGGAACTCTCAAAAACCTAACTCCTTAGGGGTCCTTCCACCATCCAAGGTAAGTTCTAATAGTGATTCTAAGGTAATTTCTATTTCCTAACATCTTATTAACATAGGTAAACCCTCCAAATCATTAGATATTTGATTGGGGAATCATTGTTGAGAGAAGAAACCCTAGAACTCGAATTCAAGAGGATTGAACTTCAAAAAGGTAATGTCTTCATCCTCTAATTGATTATACTATTGGATTAATGATTATAGACTCTAGTTCATGAGATATATTTTGATGGGTTTGATAGAAAAGCATGAACGGTTTTAGGTTTGGGGTGTGGATTTTAGATTATTGATTAAGGGCGCTGTTTACCTTATGGGTGATAAACAATAATGTTGATTATAACCATTTGAGACTTAAGAATTTATCTAGGAGCAAGAGAATGGGTTATTGGGTGTAGAGACACCATTAATAAGAACTATGAATCTTTATGTCACCAAGTGTTTGAGAAAATGTATAAGTGACTAAAACATGAGAATTATTGCTAATATGGAATCCCTTTGACATGTATTGATATAGATAAAAGTTGAAAAGGGTGACGAATGTTGTATTACTCTCAAGAGCAGAAAGTTAAGGTATGTGAGGCTAACTCTCTATGTTTGGGAATTTTAATGATTCTCCCTACACTACATTCTTTTACGACGTTACCACTTGCCTCAGAAATATAGTTAAGCCTAGTTCCTGGAATAGTTGTAGAACTTCTATTCTCTAGCTTCATAACTCGTTCACCACTTTATTTCTGAACGTTGTGAACTCAGAGTGCATTCAATATAGACTTGGTTTTGATGCCCCCAAGTCTTAGTATAGATTACTTAGTATGCCATAAACAATTGAAGTTTCAGTGTTCATAATCAGTTCAAGAATACATGTCTCAGTCTAGTCCCATTTAGTATTCTAGTATTATGTAACTCAATGTGATCCCGTAATCTAGTATTATGTAACTAAGTGTGATCCAATATTCCAGTATCATGTAACACAGTGTGATTTGGTATTTCATTATCAAGTATTGTAGTTTGATTCTCAGTTCCTGAATGTTGAACACTTGTATTTGGGCCTAAGGCTGTAGTTTATGCTTTATGCATCTTCAGGCTTGAGGTTGCAGTTTATGCTTTATGCATCTTTGGGCCTGAGGCAGCAGTTTATGCTTTATGCATTGGACTTGAGATCGCAGTTATGTACACGTATACTTGGGCCTGAGGCTGCAGTTTGTGTACATCTATATTGGGCCTGAGGCCGCAGTTTAATATTCAGATAAATCGATTGTTCATCATTCAGAAGAGGGAGTATTCATATCCTTACTTCCTTTGTTCAGTTTAGTTATCAGTTATCAATTATCAGTTGTCACTTCAGTTATCATTTCAGTTTCAGTTTCAATAGTTATCATTTCAGCTATCAATTATCAATTCTTAGTTATCAGTTTGGTTTCAGTTTTAGTATTTATAATTCTTTCTTTCAGTTGCTTTATATACCAGTACAATTCAAATGTACTGACGTCCCTTTTGCCCAGGGCCTGCATTTCACGATGCAGGTAATGATTTATAGGTTGATGATTCAGAGCGCTAGGATTCTCGTACCAACTACTTGGTGATCCCCAGTTCTTCCGGGGCATTATCATTACCTTATATTCTTGAGTATTTTTAGGCAGTCAGTGTTTTCAGTACTTCATTAGAGGCTTCATAGACTAGAGTAACAGCTAGACAGAGTCGCAGGCTTTTCATGTTAAGCTATCTGGGCTGTAAATATGTTTCAGAATTATATTAGTATTTCCGCATTCTGATTTATATCATCCAGACTTTTAGTATATCAGTATGTGTTAGTTTATCTTTCGCATTCAATATGTTATTATATCAGATGTTGATTTAACCAGTTAGTTGGTTCGTTCATTCATATGTAGTTAGACACCGAGTGTCGTGTTATGTCCAGGCCCAGGTTCGGGGCGTGACAAAGCTTGGTATCAGAGCACTAGGTTCAAGTTTCCTAGGGAGTCTATGAAGCCGTGTCCAGTGGAGTTTCCTTTATATGTGTGTGCCGGCCACTCATATAAACGGTTAACTATAATGACATCCAGGATTTCTCATTTCTTTCTACTCTAGATCGTGCCATGAAGCTTAGAGCAATAGTTAACCTTCTCTTCCTATTGAATTCCAAACGTATTGGATGCCCAAGCGACGCACAGGAGAAACCTAAGGTCCTAGAGAGCATAATTGCCCATTAGGGTATAATTATTTAGTACAGGTTGGTAAAGACGAGACTTGAAAGGACGTTAAAAGTGGGATGCAATGAATAGTAGTACAGATTAAAGCATAACCTTATCAAAAAGTACAAAAGCAGTTATGATGTCTTATGGTTATCAATTTACCTCAGTTACTAGTTATACAATCTTTCAATTAGCAAGTTGTGGTTATTCAGTACTCCAGTATTCAGTTATATGTTTACCAAATATCTAACTTTCGGTGTATCAAATTTCTGGTGACTTGTGAGTATACAGTGATGCATATGGATTCTTAAAGAAAATGTAAGTAACGGTGATTATAGTGAAACATTCGCATATTTTAGGTCTGGATTAAGACCAGGACTCATCGGATCGCATAAGAAGTGATTTATCAGATGATGGTATACACTGAAGGATAAGTTTGTGTATGGTAATCATATGTGTTTGACCTCAAAGAACAATTTCTTTTAATTCTTGCAAATGGAGCCACATGCAGGATGATGATAGTTCATATGTCGGACCGTAACATTGGTCATTATAGTTTGGACAGAAAAGACCCTAAGGGTAAAATACCTAGGAGTCAGAAATGATTGTTATTATTATATACGTATTTTTCATAGAACTCATGCAAATGACTAGAAGATATGATGCATTCATTGAGAACCAAGAGCAACCAATATTTAATTTCAGGGAATGATTCTAAGTTGTTAGATTTGTTCAAATCAGAACAAAAAGTACCACGTTAGAAAGCTACTATAAGAAGTAGTTATTAATGTAAGATAAGAGATATGGCATTTTTCCCTTAGGTTATGTGACCAAGTGATTACCGTGGATATTTATAGTATGATATAATTTGGTATTGTATGGAAAGTTTGGGGTTAGATATTCTAATTTTTGTTTAATACAGACGAATTCCCTAAGTGTGATCTATGCACATAGTTTAGAGAAAAAAAAAGATAGTATGCAACCATAGAATAAGGTCAGATGAGGGAAATTGGAAATAGCCTTATGTTTCACTTTAGTTATTCAAAGTAGAACATGAACACATGACGCTAGCAGGTAGTTAGTAAAAGAATAGTTAGTATGTTTGAGTTGATACAGTGAATTAGAAAATTTCAGAAGAGCTACTAGAGATACAATTTGATTTACTTAGCCAGGTTAACTCTAGTGAGTGGATGACAGTTTGAAATACCAAATGTATGTTAGAACCCAAAGAGTTTAAGTTGAACCCGAATTACAGTGGCAGTGGAGAAAAAAATCAACTAGCAGTGAGAGACCAAGTTATAGAAGAGTAGCCTTTAAGAGTTATTGAAAAGGAATTATCGTAATGTGGTTTCTCCAGGATTGACAGTGTGAGCAGAGTTAAATTATTAAGATTGTGTATGATAGTTGTGAATAATTTAGTTTTTCCTAGTAAGAAATCAGAAGTAAGTTGGAATATGAGTCGTCATTGACGTAAAGTGCAAAGAGTTGCAGAAGCTAAGGAATGTTATTTAGATCCCAACAAAAAAATGGGAAGGATCCGCAAGTATAAGACCTTTGGTCTAAGGGGTGATGCAAAAACCATCAGTAAGTCCAGATGGAGATACGAAACTCGAATAGTTGGCATGGAATATGAAAAAGAAAATCAGTTCGGCATTGAGGGAAAATTGTATAATTACCACAGGGATTATGTCTAGCATGTGTAAGAAACACAAAGTGATTAGAATGATCACCGAGCTTAGTTACTGATGATAAAGTGATCACGGAAAAGCTGTAAAATCATGCCTATTTATGTGTAATGAGGGTAGTGCCATTGTACGAGACTCTAGTCTTCGGAGTACTGGTCAAAGACTTAGGTCACAACAAGGCTATAAGTATTTTTAGGAAGTACTTAAGAAGATAAAGTGTGATAAGTATAACTCATGATTGAGGTAGATAAGAGAACTGTGGTGAAAGAAGTTCACCACTTAGCCAAGATAGCAGTTTGACTTCGGACTCCGAAGATGATGGAGTTGTTGTCTAGAACATGACTTGATCCCCCTTAGTAGCCGAAGAGAAGGAGAAACAATTTGATGATCCATACGTGTTGTAGTTGAAAGAGGAGATTCACAAGTATAAGACGATGGTTTTTAAATAGGGGGGAGATGATGGTACTTTGAGGTACCAAGACAGATTATGTGTCCCAAACATGGACTTAAAAAGGGAAGATCATGTTAGAAGCCTATAATTCCTGGTATTCTTTCCATCCAGGTTCCACAAATATACATCATGACCAAGGAGATTTATTTGTTGAACGACATGAAAAAAACAATGTAGCAGATTTTGCGGCCAATTGTCCGAATTGTCAGCAAGTGAAAGTCGAACAACACATATTTTGAGTGGAGATGGTAAATATAAAATTTATAACAGGATTATCTTGCTCATTTTAAAAGCATGATTTGATTGGATGATTGTAAATCGACTTACCAAGTCAGCACACTTTTTACTAGTAAAAACTACAGATTCAAGAGAAGATTATTCCAAGTTGTACATTCAGGAAATCGTCTAATTGCATGGGACTCCGTTGGCCATCATTTCGGACTGTGATGCTCAATTTAAAATGAACTTTTAGAAGTTCTTTCAGAAATGATTGGGCACAAGTTTTTCATCCTAAAAAAGATGGCCAGGCAGAGCGCATTATTCAAACAGTTGAGGATATGTCCTTGATGTTATAGTCCCAAGTTGATGATTGGGTGTTTTCGAAGTTTCGCCCATGAAAGGCATTATGAGATTTGGTAAGAAAGAAAAGTTCGGTCTCAAATATATCACGTTTTATATGATCCTACAAAAGATCGGTCGAATAGCTTGTGAGTTAGAGTTGCCACCAGAATTAGCGATGGTATAACCAATATATCACGTATCATGTTATAACATTCAAGTTTCCAGTACTTAGTTACTCATGACAGTTTAGTACTCAGATACTCAGGTCAGTTCCGTACTCAAATACTCATGTCAGTTCAGTACTCAGATACTCATGTCAATTCAGTAGTCATATATTCATGTCAGTTCAGTACTCAGATACTAATATCAGCTCAATAGTCAGCTACTCATATTAGTCCAATACTTAGACATTCATGCCCGCTTATTACTCAGATTACTCAAATATTCCGTGCCAGTTCAACATTTATATACCCATGTTAGTTCAATATTCACGTATCCATGGTAGACCAATATTCAGTTAATGCAATAGTCATTTAGTTCAGTATCGCAATAGTTCAATAATCAAGTATTCATCTAGTATACTATACAAGTGTTAATGAAAGTTCATGTTACCACCAGACCTGTTTAAGGTCCGGAGTTAGCAGAAGTTACACTCAGGACAATCATTCAAAGACGAATGATCCCAAGGGGGAGATAATGTAACACCCCAAAAATTCGTCTTAGGTATGACTGAGTTAAAGGAGTAGTAAGGTTATATTTTGAACATGTGAAGTCCTATCGGGATGATTATGGGTGAAAATAGTCGTTTCAAAATCAAGATGGAAAGTAAGGTGCATCAGATTTGACAAAATCGACTAAGTTTGCATAAGGTCTGTCTTCCAGCAAGGTTTAGTGAAAATTTGTAAAGAATACGGAAAAACTCAAAGCATGAAAGTTGTAGGTCTTTGAAATATATTTCCAAAAATATATTATGGATTCTGAACGGATCTCTTTGCAAATAGTTATGCGCGTTTTATAGAACAGTATGCGATATGCGTGCCTATAGCACGACCGCACTAATTTTGAGGCAGTGTAACTGCCTTTTTGCGCGGTCAGTAGCGCGGGCAGGTCTCCAGGTGTGCGGGCGCACTCGTGGGGGTTATTTTAAAGCCATATTTCGTCCCCCACAGTCCCAAAACATAAAAACTTGCTTTAGAAAGGGGAACTCTCAAAAACCTAACTCCTTAAGAGTCCTTCCACCACCCAAGGTAAGTTCTAATGGTGATTCTAAGTTAATTTCAATTTTCCAACATCTTATTAACATGGGAAAACCCTCCAAATTATTAGATATTTTATTGGGACATCATTGTTGAGAGAAGGAACCCTATAACTCGAATTCAAGAGGATTGAACTTCAAAATGGTAAAGTCTTCATCTTCTAATTGGTTATACTATTGGATTAATGATTATAGACTCAAGTTCATGAGATATGTTTTGATCGGTTTGATAGAAAAGCATGAATGGTTTTAGGTTTGGGGTACGGATTTTTGATAACTGATTAAGGGTATTGTTTACCTTATAGTGATAAAGAATAATGTTGATTATAACCATTTGAGACTTAAGAATTTATCAAGGAGCAAGAGAATGAGTTATTGGGTGTAGAGTCACCATTAATAATGACTATGAAGCTTTATGTCACCAAGTGTTTGAGAAAATATAAAAATAACTAAAATATGAGAATTATTGCTAATATGGAATTCCTTTGACTTGTATTGATATAGATTAAAGTTGAAAGGGGTGGCGAATGTTGTATTACGCTCAAGAGCAGGAAGTTAACGTATGTGAGGCTAACTCTCTACGTTTGGGAATTTTAATGATTCTCCCTACACTACATTCTTTTACGACGTTACCAATTGCCTCAGAAATATAGTTAAGCCTAGTTCCTGGAATAGTTGTAAAAATTCTATTCTCTAGCATCATAACTTGTTCACCACTTTCATTCTGAACGTTGTGAACTCAGTGCGTATTCAGTATAGACTTGGCTTTGATGCCCCTAAGTTTTAGTATAGATTACTCAGTATGCCATAAACAGTTAAAGTTTCAGTGTTCATAATCAGTTCAAGAATACATATCTCAGTCTGGTCCCATTCAGTATTCCAGTATTATGTAACTTTGTGTGATCCAGTATTCCAGTATTATGTAACTCAGTGTGATCCAGTATTCCAATATCATGTAACTCAGTATGATTTGGTATTTTATTATCATGTATTGCAGTTTGATTCTCAGTTCCTGAATATTGAACACCTCTATTTGGGCCTGAGGCTGCAGTTTATGCTTTATGCATCTTTGGGCCTGAGGCCGCAGTTTATGCTTTATGCATTTTGGACTTGAGGTCACAGTTATGTATACGTATACTTGGGCCTGAGGCCGCAGTTTGTGCACATATATATTGGGCCTGAGGCCGCAATTTAATATTCAGATAAATAGGTTGTTCATCATTCAGAAGAGGGAGTATTCATATCATTACTTCCTTTGTTCAGTTCAGTTATCAGTTATCACCTCAGTTATCATTCCAGTTTCAGTTTCAATGGTTATCATTTCAGTTATCAATTATCAATTCTCAGTTATCAACTTAGTTTCAGTTACTGTATTTATAATTCTTTCTTTCAGTTGCTTTACATACCAGTACAATTCAAATGTACTGACATCCCTTTTGTCCGGGGCCTGCATCTCACGATGCAGGTAATGATTTACAGGTTGATGATTCAGAGCGCTAGGATTCTCGTACCAGCTACTTGGTGATCCCCGGTTCTTCCGGGGTATTATCATTACCTTACAGTCTTCAGTATTTTTAGGCAGTTAGTATTTTCAGTACTTCATTAGAGGCTACGTAGACTAAAGTAACAGCTAGACAGAGTTGCGGGATTTTCATGTTAAGCTATGTGGGCTGCAAATATGTTTCAGAATTGTATTTGTATTTCTGCATTCTGATTTATATCATCCAGACTTTTAGTATATCAGCATGCGTTAGTTTATCTTCCGCATTCAGTATGTTATGATATCACATATTGATTTAGCCAGTCAGTCGGTTCCCTCGGTCACATGTAGTCAGGCACGGAGTCTCGTGTTACGTCCAGGCCCAAGTTCGGGGCGTGACAATCTCCCGAGTAATTACGATAATTTACTAGATCCACTCTCCCGAGTTACTCTAGCTGACTTTTATTACAGCTCACTTTAGATCGCTCCCAAAGCTTTGTTATCCTAATCCCTCCTTTAAACCCGTGGTTATTGATCCCTCATATACTTTGAGAGTGGTATTGTTCAACAATTACCTAAATATGCACCCTCTCCCGAGTAATACATACTAAATAGGCACAGCTAATTTAGGATTCTATCAATTAACTACAACAAGAATGTAGTTGAACAAATAGAGATTAAACCGGGCAAATTATATTAACATAACACGAAGTTCATCGCTCATTAGGTTCCATCAAAACTCTAGACTAAATATTTAGCTACTCATAATCGTATTCACACTAACAATAGCAAAATTTATCATAAATGGTAAAATACAAAAGGAAGAAAGGAAGAACTCGATGTTGAATTATCCTCCTTACCTCTTGCCTCTCCTTGCCTTCAACTAAGATGTAAAAACCTTGATAATATCCCTTTCGACGAGCAGGACCTCTTATAGGTTAAGTGGAATTACCCCCGAACTCCAAGTTTACCCCGGAAATTATTTCATCCTGACTGGACTAGCGCGGCCGCACTCGTGCCTGCGCATACCGTATAGTATTCTGTTTTGAGTCCAGGGCTAGCGCGGTCGCACTAGTGGGTGCGCTAATGGCCATGCTAGGCTGGGTCATCTTTTTTGCTCTTCTTTTCTCTCTTCTTTCGTAGTACTCAGCTCCGAGGGGCTTCCCTTGCTTTAATTTAGCTCCAAACACTGTCCTAAGTTCTCATAAGCGCAACTCGCTCCTGCAAAATACGAAACTCATAATTAGAGCCAATTTATCGTCATTTAATTATCCTAGAACAGTGAAGCATAGTCAAGTTGGGGTATAAACAGTCGCCAAATTACGTGAATCTAGCATATTATCACTTTGTAATTCCAATTGATGTTGAGTTAATACGCTCAGTTGGTAAAATCAAGTCTCTAATGCAATGAATGACGACAAGATCTTTGTCTGAGTATGATTTATTATTCGTATCGAGATGTGATTAAAAAAGCTAGTTTAGAAATCATGTTTTTTTCTATCCTTGCCTGAGCTAACTTAGATTCATAAATCTACATTTCAACGTCATGGTTTATAAATTCTGAATTGGAGGGCTTATAATCAATTTGTACGTTTAACTCAAATTGTAGAAGTTAATTACGTACTCGTAGTAATTTGAGTTGTGGATGGGACGGAAGGGAATTAGGAAATTAAATTACTTTACATATTAAACCTCTCTATTAAAGTGATCATGTTTTAGTGAAACTTTAGCACGTGAACATATAGGAATAAGGCCTACTTCTTTGCAAAAAAGTTTCTGAATTTCTCTTCTTTTTTTCTTTCTTTCTTGCGTAACAGTCCAACTACTACATTTCTCTTGAACTATAGAAAGGCAACACTTTTATTTATTTATTAGTATATGTCTAAGAAATATCCCTAGAAGTGTGAATGTTATCCTTTTTCGTGGACCAAGCATGCGAAAATATTTTATTTATAGGTGTTGGTGAGAGTTTGTCCCGTACAATATCAGTAATATATTAAAGAATATCTGAATATGTAAAAAGAACATTTTGTAATAGTGAGAGCTGAACACGATATCCTTACTATATGAAGAGTATGAACCAGAACCACAACATATTAGAATCAATTCCATGTACATTTAGCCGCATTGCTCTCGGAAGCGGAGTCAGGATTTCAACTTTATGGGTTTTGAATTTTAGAATGCCAATTTTATGTGCTAGTGATTGGGTTCTAAATTTAATATTCATACAGATTTAATAATTTTTTTAATACAAATACATTATTTGAACAAAAGTTACTGGGTACGACCAAACTCGTAGTTCAACTTCTGCCTCCGCGCCCCTGATTGCTCCCATGAGGACGAGCAAATTAAATAGTTTCCTCTGATGGAACTGTGCAGCGCCAACAATTTGATATTTGCATGTATAGCCTCTTTATTTGTTGAATAACTTCTATTTATTTCATAGTTTACGTAAAAAGAAACTCATCTGAAATGGTATGCCCTTGGACTAAATTTTAGATAGCATTGCCAATATGCCATGCAAGACAGGTAGTCTTTTATTTTCCTCTGGACTCCCCAAAATGTTTTTAATTTTTTTATTTGGTGGAAAACGTTAACTAATCTGTATCTATCTATATCTATTTATATTTATATTATTGTAAAAGTGTAAGTACGGAAGGGGAAGCCTTGACATAACTGGTAAAAATTGTTGCCATGTGATCCGGAGGTCATGGGTTCAAGCCGTGGAAACAGCATCTTGCAGAAATGCAGGGTAAGGCCACGTACAATAGACCCTTGTGGTCCGGCCCTTTCACGGACCCCGCACGTAGCGGGAGCTTAGTACACCGGGCTGCCCTTTTTTTGTAAAAGTATAAGTACAATGTTAATGGACTAAAATAAACTTAAAATATTGAACAAAATAACCCTCAAAGAAAAGAGCATAAACGAAATATTGCACCTTAATCCTATTATTTTTTGGACATCCACGTTGGGCCACTTTTAGGATATACAAGTTCGAAATATTTACTAGGCGAAATACATAATTTACCCATCCACCTTGCATTCAAATTCCTGTTACAGACCTGTTGATCACAGGTATAACTTTATACACCAAACCTTTCAAATGTGTGTCAATTACACACTACTTTTGACCACTCTAGTTAATATTTAATGTTGTGTATACACACGCTTATTTAAATGTAAAAACAAATGATTCTTTAATTAAAATGGACAACCCGACCCTTTTTTAATCTCGACCCAAAAAAGATCTGACGCGGTCGATTAAAAACAAATCCTCGACCAGACTAACAAACATAATTCCATTTTCACCAAAATGTTCTTCCGCCCTAACCTTTGAAGGCGACTCCGATGAGAACACGTCTGGTATTTGTTACTATTACTTTCGTCATTTTCAAATTAGTATTCTCAATTTAGGTTGTTCAATCGTCTTGAGTTAGATGGGTGGGTAAAAATAGTTAGGGTTTATTTGGACTCGAATTCTCCATTCAATATGAACCCTAATAAATTGACAGAAGAGTAATTATGTATTGCACTTTAATTGAACAAATATAACCAGCTTGAAAATATTAGATGTGGAAGGTGAAGATGGGGATTGGGCTTTTCTGAAATTAGTTCCTCTTAATTTGAAGAAGATGAAAATGGTTGCTTTTAATAAGAAGAAGATAAAGAAGTGGGCGTTAGGGTTAGGAAAATGGGCCCAATCCCAATAATTAGCCGTTGTAATTTGTCAGGTGAGGCAGAAAATAACTTTTCACCTACCGCATTCGTCGTTTTCACACGTCTTAGAGGCTAGTCAAAAGTAGTGTGTAATTGACACAGACTTGAAGGGTTTGATGTGTAAAGTTATATCCATTGTCAACAGATGTGTAATAGATTTGAGTGCAAGGTGGATGGGTAAACTGTTAATGTTTGGACAAGAACGACGAGCAGTATCCATATTTACTATGAATAAGTTGATCTTCTTTACCTTTTTCTATTCTACATACGTCATATTTTGATCCAACCAAAGGTTTAATTAATATTTTAATACTTTTATATAAATGTAACGTAATTGTATTTCCTTTATATTATCTTACAACTATATATATATGAACAATAATATAATTTTTCATCTTATATTTGAATTGATTTCTTACTCAAATACTATTTATCAAGTTTTCTATGTAATATTTAAAAAATAAACTAATAATTAAAACACATTAAATAACTAAAAAAATATAACGACCCGACCGGTCGTCTTAAGCTTTTGCGCTTTGATCGCCAGTTCCCCGGCGTGACTTGCCTCGTGTTATGTATTGCGACTGATATAGATTGTTGGTTTTGGTTTTTTGGAATAAATTTGAAAGAAACAGTTCAGTTGAAAGCTTCGAATTTGAAAGGTTTGACCAAGAGTTGACTTATTCGTATATGATCTCGAATCGGAGTTTTTATTATTTGGTTAGCTTCGTTAGATGATTTGTGACTTAGGAGTGTGATCGAAATTGATTTTGGAGGTCTGGTGTAGAATTTGGCTTGAATTGGCGAAGTTAGAATTTTGGCGAATTCCGGTTGATAGGTGAGATTTTGATCCGAGGGTCGGAATAGAATTCCGAGAGTTGCTATAGCTTCGTTAGGTGATTTTGGATGTGTGTGCAAAATTTCAGGTTATTCAGAGGTGATTTGGTTGGGTTTTTTTATCGAATGCGTGTTTCGGAAGTTTTTTAAGAAACTTAGGCTTGAATTCGATGTAATTTTATAATTTTGGTGTTAGTTGAGGTGTTTTGATGATTGGAGCAAGTTTGAATAATGTTTTAAGATGTGTTGATACTTTTGGTTGAGGTCCCGGAGGCCTCGGGGTGATTTCGGATGGCCATCGGGAAGAATTTGGACTTGTAGCATTGCTGATAATGGCTGGTATCTGGTATTTCTGCATCTGCGGAAAGGGGGTTGTAGATGCTGTAGGAAAGGCACAAGTGCGGAAATGGAATCATGGAAGGGCTTCCGCAGAATCGGATGGAGGCCCGCATATGCGGCGCCCGCAGAAGCGGGTAGGGACCGCAGAAGCGGTCGTGGGCGCAATAGAGTATCTTCGCAGAAGCTGAAGAAATGCCGCAGGAGCAGCGACCGCAGAAGCGGTAAAGAAGTCGCAGAAGCGGAAGTGACTAGGCAGAGGTATTTAATTTCTTCTTCGCGAAATTTTGAAAGAGATAGAAATTTCACTTCGGACTTGGAGCATTGTGGTCAATTTTGAAGAGGGATTTCAAGAGGTTTTGATCAGGTATGGATTCTTGGACCAAAACATGATTTTATGGTGTAAATACATGGATTAGAGCTGGAAAATTAATGAAATCAAGGGTTAAAAATGGAGGTTAGGGCTTGAACTCAAGAGAGTTAAGAATGGGGATTTGAGGGGTCAATTGGACCCCGATTCTGGTAATTTTGATATGTATAGACTCGTGGCAAGATAAGGAATTCGAGTAGTGGGCCCGGGGCTCGGGTTTTGGTAATTTCGGGATTTGTGCCCATTATTTTTATTTTCGCTTGGGCTTTGTTCCCTTATCATATTGTGATGTATTCACTCTAGTTTTGGATAGATTAGACGCGCGTGGAGGCCGATTTGAAGGGCAAAGGCGTCGCGAGCTAGAGATTTCGCTGGTTCGAGGTAAGTAATGATTGTAAATACTGTCCTGAGGGTTTGAAACCACGGATTACACATCATTGTGTTACTTTTAGGTGACTTGCACGCTTGATAACGAGCGTGGGGTAGAGCACCGCTGGGGATTGTGACCTAGTCCATCCCGAAAGAGTACATTAATATGTATTTGATAGTTAACTATGCTATATTATTGTGTTTTGGGCTGTATGCCATGTTTGGGGCCTTGTGCCGACCTGTTGAGACCTTTAGGGGCATTTTTACCATTTTTCCTCACTATATGTGTGACAGCATATCCTCAGTCATGTTTTACCGGCTTATTGTTTAAAAATCTGGCTTTACCACCATATTTCTTAAAAATGTAAAAGATTGTTTGGGTTAAGTTCCCTGTTTTACTAGTGGTCCGAGTGATCGTGAGTTGATGACTGAAATAGACCGAGGGTCTAATTGTGAAGTTGATGACTGAGATAGACTGAGAGTCTGATGGTGAGCCTAATGACTGAGAGAGTTCGAGGGCCTGGCTGCGAGGATTATATATATATGGATCGGGCTACACGCCGCGGCAAGTTAAAATATATATATATGGATCGGGCTGCACGCCGCAGCAGTATATTTATATGGATCAGGCTGCACTCCATAGCAGTATACTTATATGGATCGGGATGCACACCGCAGCAATACTGCGCTTGGGTTGTAGGAGCCCCTCCGGAGTCTGCACCCCCATAGTGAGCACGATACCCATATGGATCGGGCTACACACCGCAGTGATGGATCGGGCCGCATGCTGCAGCGATATATGGATTGGGCTACACGCCGCAGCAGTTATTATATATACATGGATCGGGCTGCATGCCACAGTGGTTACTATATAGTACCTATTGAGTGTGAGTGCTGAGTGTGAGCACTGATTGGTAAGAGTTGAGTCACGAGTGTCAGAGAGGCTAGCCCGAGGGGCGATAACTATATACATGCAAATGAGTGATGTTTGCCTGAGAGGCCCGTTTTTGAACTTGTTGATTTCACTCCCCTTTTTAGTGAGTTTCTATCGAATATATTGATTTATCGACTGTTTTTACTCTTCTTTATACTGAGTCTCTACCGGAAAGTTGAACAAATGTTTTCAAAACAGCCTTTATTTTAACTGAGGTTTACGAGATGTTTAGAAACTAATCACTTATTTGGCATTCGGTAATTTAGACCAAGATTTTTCGGTTATGAAGTGTTTATGAATATTGTTTTGCCCGAGAGGCTGTTTTTACGAACTATGCTTTGTCCAAGGGGCCAATTGTGGCTTTAATCGCTATTATTCTTTTAAATGGTATTGAACCCTTATATGAAACTGTTGGAAGGTATTTCAAAATGATTTTTTACTAAAAGTTGGGTTTTAAAAGGAGAGGTTGACTCGTATTATGATTTGAAATCCTGTTGTGTTTATTGAGCCTAACGTGAATGTGGATCCATTGTTTCCTACTGCTCGGTCTTTATTTACTCTTATTACTTACTGGGTTGGAGTACTCACATTACTCCCTGCACCTCGTGTGTAGATTCAGGTATATCGGGACCCGGTCGCAGGGGTAGATTGGATCAGGCGCAGAGCCTTCAGAGTTAGCAGGTGGTTGCATGACGTCTGCAGCACCACTTCCTTTCGGACATTGCTATTATTGTATTTAGTACATTACTTTAGACTTGTCATTGTATTCAGATCAGGATAGATGCTCATGACTAGTGACACCCCGATGTCGGGCTTGTATTTTTGTTCCGCATTGTTATTTTTAGAAGTTGTTATGAAACGTTGTTCAATTCAAGGCTTAAAAATGATTTTAAATGCTTAATAGTTGATGTGAGTGTTGTGTCGGCTGGCCTTGTCTTTATGGGAGGCGCCATCACGACCGGGCCAGTTTAGGGTCGTGACAAGTTGGTTTCAGAGCCTAGGTTACTAGGTATCATGTGTCATGAGCAGGTTTAGTAGAGTCTCGCGGATTGGTACGGAGACGTCTGTATTTATCCTCGAGAGGTTGCAGAACCTTTAGCAAAACTTCACATTCTTGAATTCTTATCGTGCGTCTTTGATTCAGCTTGAAAAGAAACTTTTGAAATTCCTTCCACACTTTTGTATGTGCGCATGAGCGCTCAGTATCAGATGTGCCTTGATGGCTTGTGATTCCCCAATCAAGGGGTAAGATGTAATCTCCGTGAGTATATGTTGGGCCAGTCTGGAGGACTTGAGGCCGGATCTTCGCCTATGGCTTGAGCACCGAGGTGCTGATTGTGTGGGTAAGTGTTTTGAACTTATGTGTTCATTGTGGTCCCTATTAGCGGGAATGGTGGTTGGATAGCAATTTTATGAGTATGTCGGTACTGCGATATGTATCTATATGACTTGGTAGCGACGAGGAAGTCTGCTGGATAATAGATGAAATATTAGGTGTTCGATTTTTGTTGCGACTGGATGGGTAGCCCCGAGTTATGGACGCGTGAAGAATCTTTTCATGTTTCCAATTGAGAGTGGAATAAATTTCATGTTGTGGTATGAGTTCGGACTCAGGAAGACCAATCGGCTGTATAATGTATATGACGGTGGAAGGTGTACAAAAATGTCGTATTGAGGCGAAATAGGTGGGTTATCTCCTGCAGAGCGTTCCGAAGTGGTGTGATCCTTATGTGTGTGTTAGAAGATCTCGTGTATAATGGAAAGATACGTGTTGAAATTTGAAATTTCAAATTTGCTTAAGAGAGTGGGCTTAACTATTGCAGGGATTAATGCGGGATTTGTAGAAGGCTTACAGAACTAGATGATCAGTGTTTTCACAACTTCTAAATGATTTGGTTCTTAATCTCCCTGTGGTATTATGGCACTAAAAGAGTAAAAGTGTTATGAGTTATTGAGTGTATCTTGATCTAAGGCTTCGGGCCAAGTGGGGGAGTCTGCAGTGAGAAATTGATTGCACGGCTAAGTATTATGTTAGTTCCAGATTGGAGCGTGTGAGTGAAATAGCTATGGTTGGAATAAAGGAAAGTTTGGCAAGGTTATATTATGCTTCATAGAGTATGAGAGTCAGAATGTCTAGAGTGTTGTGAGTAAGGGATGCTCGGCGTATGGAGCAGGAAGTTACTCGGTCGTATTATGATGAGGATTTCATTTTTGCAGTATTTTTATGTTAATTATGGGATTCTATGTATGAGTATTAGGAAAATAAAGGTAACAGATCAAGATTTGCAGGAAGTTCTTCAGACTAAAATATTCGGGAGCGTGATGTTTTAGCGATATTTAAGAGAGTATTCAACGGCTTGTGATTCTTAGACCACGTGAATTTATGCTTGGGTCTCATGTGGTAAACCTAGGTTGAGGAATTGTGGTACTATAGCAAGAGGGAATATTAAGTTAATGAGGAAACAGAAGGAAATTTAGGTAGATGAGTGGTTTGATAGTAGATCGAATCGGTATGGTAATGGGTTCTTATAGGTATTTTGCAGCAATGCTCACGGGTTTGATGGCTTGCTTAGCTTGGTCTAGTTAGAAGGATTCATCCTGGCAGTTTTAATTTATGCAAGCAGAATTGAGTTCTGGTTTATTTCCACCGTGGTTGAAGAGGTGCATATTTTTATGAATATGAGCGGCACGGGGAGCGTAATGATTTTTCTTCTAGATGAGGTCAATGGAAGTTCTGGACTAGCTGAATGCGTAGATGTCTGTGGCTCGGAAGGGATATAAAAGTTTTTCTGTTATCCTTGGATGGTATGGTATATGCAGTGTGTTGTGGAGGATCAAGATTTGCATGTATGAGGTTTCAGTTCTGGAAGGAAATTCATAAACTCTTAGACAACGGATAACCTCAGATAATCCGGGAAATGGTACCGCTAATTGGAAGTGAATTGACGTGAGTATATGTCCTAGAAAAAGGGGTAATGTGATTAGACTGATGATATTTGATAGTATTGCGACACTTTCTTGTTGGACCGACTGCTGATATTCGAGGTTGCTTGATTGCATAGAAGAATTTTAGAATATTTTTCGTGGAATAAATGGATACCTGAGGTGTGATGTGTATTTGGACGACAGAATTTGGGATTAGGAAGGGTGACCTATGCGCTACACGGAATTGGAGACCAGGAGTTCTCATATTTAGACTATGTTGTGATTCTAGATCGTGTGTAGCAGCATAGTTTAGTAACTGTCGAGATTCGGAGGCCCGAGTGGATCTTTCTTTGCTGGGTATGTTAGATTTTAGATATGATAGTGGGGTGTTTCCGCGTTGTGTTACTCTGGGTTCTTATGATGAGCGTTCTATCTTGAATCAGCTTGATTGGCTCTGAATGGCATTGTTGAGGGAGGTATTGACTCGACCGTTGCTGAGCTTATCAGTGATCTGGGGAGATCTATGGGTACCTTTCTGTGTTGTGAGTTGTTATGATTGGTTGGTTATGGGCACATATGGTGCAGTTCAGCTTGGGCCTCTCAGTGGAATTTGAGCGAGAAGAGTAAATGAGCGACGCTTAGTGAACGGCGTATCGGTTATGTCCTACCGGGTTGCATGGCGTATGTTATTTGTGTCACCATAGGTGTAATGATTTGCTTTGGTTCCAGACATCAAATTGTGTGTGGCTGTCGATTTTGAGCATAGTGACTTGAAGGGTTTCATGTGTAACAGTGTTTGGATTGGATCGCGCATTGTAGTGAGGCTGATAGGATATGACCTTTCGGAGTAGATTCATGTGTTCTATTTCTATGACGTGAGACGAGGTCGCAACCTTGTGTTTTGATGGTACTGATGAGCTTGAGGTACAACTCTTTCGCTTGAGTCATGTTTTTCATGATTTGGGTATGCTCAGACTGTTTCTTATTGGTGCGCGTATTATGTAAGTTTTGTATTAGGCCTGTATTGAGGTGTCATATCACCAGAGTGGTATGTTGGATTCGAGGTGATCGTTGGGGTCACTAATAAATACGAACGGATTTGATTTCAGCTTGTTGGAATGATAATATCGAGGTTTGGATCGGAATCTGCTGTGGTATTAGTCGAAAGGGAAGTGGCTTCATGTATGGTTGATCCGAGAAATGGTTACGATTTATTGCGTGTTTCTGTTATCGTTGGCAGTATATGAAATTGTTGGAATAAGATCATAGTTGATAAGAGGTTTTCTACCGGTACTCGGGTGTTGTGGGCAACTGCTGTGAACAGAAGTTATCATTTCGAGTGTTTTGGTTATGTAGTATATCATATGATTGCACCTGAGGTTGCAGGTATGGGTTATTACAGCTGGTTCGAGCTTATTCAGAGTAAAGATGTGAGGTTCGGATCTTGCGTATGATTTCGGAGAGTGCAATGTGATTCTAAGGTTTATGGACTAGATGGATTGTGAGATTTCAGCTATGTTGTGTTATCGGACCTATGCGAGATAGGGTGACGTGGGATCACCCTAGGGTATATGCTTGGTAAGGTTATTCAACGATTGGATGGCTGTTAGAACAACTCTGGGTACGTTCGAGGAAGAACGTGTGTTTAAGTGAGGGAGGATGTAATGACCCGACCGGTCGTTTTGAGCTTTTGCGCTTTGATCGCCAGTTCCCGGGCATGACTTTCCCTATTTTATGTATTGTGACTAATATAGATTGTTGGTTTTTGTTTTCCAGGAAAATTTGGAATGAATTTGAAAGAGACAGTTCAGTTTAAAGCTATGAAAGGTTTGACCAAGAGTTGATTTATTCGTATATGATCTCGGATCGGAGTTTTTATGATTTGGTTAGCTTTGTTAGATGATTTGTGACTTAAGAGTGTGATCGGAATTGATTTTAGCGGTCCGGTGCGGAATTAGGCTTGAATTGGCGACGTTAGTATTTTGGCAAATTCCGGTTGATAGGTGAGATTTTGATCCGAGGGTCAGAATGGAATTTCGAGAGTTGTTATAATTTCATTAGGTGATTTTGGATGTGTGTGCAAAATTTTAGGTTATTCGGAGGTGATTTGGTTGGGTTTTTGATCGAATGCGTGTTTTGGAAGTTTTTGAAGAAACTTAGGCTTGAATTCGATGTAATTTGATAATTTTGGTGTTAGTTGAGGTGTTTTGATGATTGGAACAAGTTTGAATAATGTTTTAAGATGTGTTAATACTTTTGGTTGAGGTCCCTGGGGCCTCGGGGTGATTTCGGATGGCCATCGGGATGAATTTGGACTTGTAGCATTGCTGATAATGGCTGGCATCTGATATTTCCGCATCTGCGAAAAGGGGGCTGCAGTTGCGGTCCCGCAGATGCGGTAGGAAAGGCGCAGGTGCGGAAATGGAATCATGGAAGGGCTTTCGCAGAAGCGGATGGAGGCCCGCATATGCGGCGCCCGCAGAAGTGGGTAGGGACCGCAGAAGCGGTCCTGGGCGCAATAGAGAAGAAATGTCGCAGGAGCGGCGATCGTGGAAGCGGTAAAGATGCCACAGAAGCGGAAGTGACTGGGCATAGGTATTTAATTTCTTCTTCGCCAATTTTTGAAAGAGATAGACATTTCACTTCGGACTTGGAGCATTGTGGTCGATTTTGAAGAGTGATTTCAAGGGGTTTTGATCAGGTATGGATTCTTGGACTTAAAACATGATTTTATGGTGTAAATACATTGATTAGAGCTGCAAAATTAAGGAAATCAGGGGTTAAAAATACAGGTTAGGGCTTGAACTCAAGAGATTTAAGAATGGGGATTTGAGGGGTCAATTAGACCCCGATTCTGGTAATTTTGATATGTATAGACTCCTGGAGAGATAAGGAATCCGATGATGTTAAATTTCTAATTTTTTTGAGAAGTGGGCCCGGGGCTCGGGTTTTGGTAGTTTCGGGATTTGTGCCCGTTATTTTTTGTTTTCGCTTAGGCTTTGTTCCCTTATCATATTTTGATGCATTCGCTCTGGTTTTGGGTAGATTCGACGCACGTGGAGGCCGATTTGAAGGGCAAAGGCGTTGCGAGCTAGAGATTTCAACGGTTCGAGATAAGTAATGATTGTAAATACTGTCCAGAGGGTTTGAAATCCCGGATTACACATCATTCTGTTACATTGAGGTGATTGCACGCTGGATGACGAGCGTGGGGGTAGAGCACCGCTAGGGATTGTGACCTAGTCCATCCCGAAAGAGTACTTTAGTTCGTATTTGATAGCTAACTATCTGATATTAATGTGTTTTGGGCTGTATGCCATGTTTGGGGCCATGTGCCGACCTGTTGAGACCCTTAGGGGCGTTTTTACTATTTTTCCTCACTATATGTGTGATAGCATATCCTCAGTCATGTTTTACCGGCTTATTGTTTAAAAATCTAGCTTTACCACCATTTTTCTTAAAAATATAAAAGACTGTTTGGGTTAAGTTCCCTGTTTTACTAATGGTCCGAGTGATCGTGAGTTGATGACTGACATAGACTGAGGGTCTAATTGTGAAGTTGATGATTGAGATAGACTGAGAGTCTGATGGTGAGGCTAATGACTGGGAGAGGTCGAGGGCCTGGCTGCGAGGATTATATATATATATGGATCGGGTTGTACGCCGCAACAAGTTAAAATATATATATATATATATATATATATGTATGGATCGGGCTGGACGCTGCAGTAGTATATTTATATGGATCGAGTTGCACGCCGCAGCAGTATATTTATATGGATTGGGCTGCACGTCGCAGCAGTATAGTTATATGGATCGGGCTGCACGTCGCAGCAATATTGCACTTGGGCTGTAGGAGCCCCTCCGGAGTCTGCACCCTCACAGTGAGCGCGGGTACCCATATGGATCGAGCTGCACGCCGCAGCAATGGATCGGGCTACACGCCGCAGCGATATATGGATCGGGCTGCACGCCGCAGCGGTTATTATATATATATGGATCGGGCTGCACGCCGCAGTGGTTACTATATAGTCCCTATTGAGCGTGAGTGCTGAGTGTGAGCAATGATTGGTAGAGTTGAGTCACGAATGGCAGAAGGCTATCCCGAGGGGCGATAACTATATACATGCAAATGAGTGATGTTTGCCTGAGAGGACCGTTTTTGAACTTGTTGATTTCACTCCCCTTTTTAGTGAGTTTCTATTGAATATGTTGATTTATCGACTGTTTTCACTCTTCTTTATACTGAGCCTCTGCCGGAAATTTGAACAAATGTTTTCAAAACCACCTTTATTTTAACTAAGGTTTATGAGATGTTTAGAAACTAATCACTAATTTGGCATTCGGTTATTTACACCAAGATTTTCTAGTTATGAAGTGTTTATGAATATTGTTTTGCCCGAGAGGCTATTTTTACGAACTATGCTTTGTCCGAGAGGCCGATTATGGCTTTAATTGCTATTATTCTTTTAAATGGTATTGAACCCCTATATGAAACTGTTGGAAGGTATTTCAAAATGATTTTTACTAAAAGTTGAGTTTTAAAAGGAGAGGTTGACTCGTATTATGATTTGAAAGCCTGTTGTGTTTATTGAGCCTAACGTGAATGTGGATCCATTGTTTCATATTGCTCAGTCTTTATTTACTCTTATTACTTACTGGGTTGGATTACTCACATTACTCCCTGCACCTCGTGTGCAGATTCACGTATATCGGGACCCGATCGCGGGTGCGGATTGGATTAGGCACGGAGCATTCAGAGTTAGCAGGTGGCTGCATGATGTCCGCAGCACCACTTCCTTTCGGACATTGCTATTACTGTATTTAGTACATTACTTTAGAATTGTTGTTGTATTCAGACCAGGATAGATTCTCATGACTAGTGACACCCCGATGTCGGGCTTGTATTTTTGTTCCGCATTGTTATTTTCAGAAGTTGTTATGAAACGTTATTTAATTAAAGGCTTAAAAATAATTTCAAATGCTTAAAGGTTGATGTGAGTGTTGTGTCGGCTGGCCTTGTCTTCACGAGGGGCGCCATCACGACCGAGCCAGTTTGGGGTCGTGACAAAAAAATATTAAGTGTATAGATATGTGTGTGAGAGAGAAAGATAAATGGTTGGTAAGAGTCGATACCACTAATATTTCTACAATTATAAAAATCCAAAAGTGGAATGTCAAATTGATGTCTAGTAGAAGTTATAATACGGTTAAATATTCATAACACGAGATGAACTAATATTTGGAATTTAAATCAATAAAAATATTAAGACAAAATAATTAAGTTTTTGAATTAAATATTTAGCAAGAGATCCAATGCAGTATATTTTTTCAAATTCATCAAAACGTAAAATTATTTTTCAAGTTTGTAAAACTCTTGTTGTACATAAATTTGTTACATAAGAAGAGCACTGGAGGTGAAAAAAAATTAGAAAACACAACAAGTCGATTAGGATAGTACTAACAGTCAAAAGGCTATACAAATGTATTTCAGCCCCGTTTTCCCTAATTATTGCTTCTTTATGTTTCATTGTTAACATCGGGTGAGTTAGAGTTGAATTGGACTAGTTTAGATAGGAAATGAGACACTTAGTCTCTTTGAGGAAGGCTTATAATGGAAAAGCCAACCGGATATTGACTATTGAGTTAGAGGGCTCGGATGTGAATTCCGGTGATTCGGTTAGCTTCGGGGGAAGATTTGTGACTTAGGAGTGTGATTAGAAGTGATTTTGGAGGTCCGGTGTGGAATAATGCTTGAATTGGCGAAGTTAGTATTTTGGCGAATTCTGGTTGATAGGTGGGATTTTGATCCGAGGGTTGGAATGGAATTCCGAGAGTTGCAGTAGCTCCGTAAGGTGATTTTGGATATGTGTGCAAAATTTCAGGTCATTCGGAGGTGTTTTGGATGGGTTTTTGATCGAATGCATAATTTGGAAGTTTTTGAGAAACTTAGACTTGTGTTCGATGTGATTTGAAGGTTTTAGTGTTGTTTGATGTGTTTTGAGGATTGAAACAAGTTTGAATGGGGTTCTAGGATGTGTTGGTGTTTTTGGTTCAGGTCCTAGGGGCCTCGGGGTTAATTCGGGTGGTTAAACGAGAGTTTTGAAGTGTGTTGCAGGTTCAGTTTTTCTGTCATCTGGTATTTCGCTTCTGCGGAAATGGACCGCAGAAGTGGGTGAGGGATCGCAAAAGCGGTTCTTGGCCTGGTGGAGTGGTTGCGCATAAGCGGAACATGGTTCGCAAAGGCGGGTCCACAGGAGCGGACATTTAGTCGCAGAATCGGTTTTGGTTGATCCGCAGAAGCGGATGTGGAGCCGCAAAAGCGAAAGTTGGGCTTTTAATGAAAATCCACAAAAGCGGGATATTGGCCGCAGAAGCAGTCCCGCATAGGCGGTAGCGGGACCGCAGAAGCAAAAAATGACTGTTGGCAGAAGGGTTTAAAGGTTTTATTTCATCCGCGAGTTCCACCATTTTTCCTCCATTGTTGAGTAGCATTGAGAGCTTTTGGCAAGGTTTAAAGAAGGATTTTGACAGGAATTGATTGAAGGTAAGCCTCGTGACCTAGAAACGTCATATTATGTAAGAATCTACCTTTAATTCTTGGAAAATTGGGTGAAAATTTGAAGAACTAGGGCTTGGTTTTTGAAAATAAAAATTTGGGATTTGAAAGGGTTTTTGAACTCCGATTTTGGTAAATTTGATATGTACGAACTCGTGACGAGAAGAGGAATACGGTGATGTGAATTTCGTAATTTTTCAACAAGTGGGTCCGAGGCTCGGGTTTTGCCAACTTCGAGATTTTTGGTGTTTTTCGAGTATTTTCGATTGGGTTATGTTTCTTGGCATATTGTAATGTATTTCTTATGGTTTTGATCAGATTCGGCACATGAGGAGGTCAAATCAAGGGGGAAAGGCATAGCGGACTAGACTTGTGGCCGGCTTGAGGTGAGTAATAGATGTAGATGATGACCTGAGGGTTTGAAACCCTGGTATATCACATTCTGACGCTATGTTGAGGCGAGACACGTACTCTATGACGAGTGCAGGGTCGTTTGTGATTGGGGACTATGACTTAGTCGATCGCGAGTGATTTTCATACGGTGTTCTTGACTGGAGATTAATTGTTAAACATCCTACTTGGATTTTATGTATATAATTGGGCTGTGTGCCGATTATTTGAATTCTTTAGGAATTATTATCACTGCTTCCATGATACTTAGCATGTTAAATAATTTAAGTCTTGAGTTAAACACTGTTTCGAATTGTTCAGTCATATTTCTAAGGTTTTAAAACTTAAACTGCCTTTTTCTGATGTTTGGAACTGAGAACTATAACTTGACTTTGCCAGAGTGGCTCACATACATATTCTGGACTGAGTGTGGATCGGGTTGCACGTCGCAGCGATGTTATGATGATATTACGCTTGCGCTATAGGAGCCCCTCCGGATTCTAAACCCCCACAGTGAGCGCGGGTACCTAAATGAATCGGGTTGTGCGCCGCAACAGTCATGTGCATTGCACCGCATTCATACATTGATATTTATCTGATTTACCTTTTATTGTTTTGTTGCCATTTCACCGTTAATTATGCTAAGCTGCTAGCTGTAGCTTTACAGTGTGGTATTTCCTGAATTCTTATCTTCAGACATTATATATGCTTATTACTCACTGAGTTGGAGTACTCACTTTACTCTCTGCACTATGTGTGCAAATTCAGGTATTCAGGCGGCTTAGTTGAGCTGCTGCTGCTTCCCAGATTATCTGGAGTTGTCGAGGTAGCTGCCTGACATCCGCAGGACCCGACTCCTACCCTTATCCCTTTTATCTTTCTATATTCTAGACTTCTGTATTATTGTGGACTCACAACTCTGTTTTATCTAGAGGCTCTAGACTCGTGACTCCAGATCTTTTGGAAGATGTTTGATATGCTATTGTTTCCGTACTGTTTCTATTTAATTATCGGGTTGGAAGACTTGTTAAACTATTAATTTAATATTATTAATTGGTAATGGGTTGTGTGATTGGGTTGAGAGTGTTAATTGATCGGGTTTGCATAGCAATTGTGTTGGGCGCCATCACGACCGGGATTGGGGTCGTGACAAGTTGGTATCAGAGCCTAGGTTACTAGGCCTCACGAGTCATGAGCCAGTTAGTAGAGTCTGGCGGATCGGTACGGAGACGTCTGTATTTATCCTCGAGAGGCTGCAGAACCTTTAGGAAACACTTCATATTCTTGAAATTCTTGTCGTGCGACTTTGTTGATGCGAGAACTAAACTTCTGTATTCTCTGCTCTCGCAGATGGCGAGAACTCGTGCTACCGGACGTGATGGACGACCACCATTACCACCCGCTAGAGGCCGTAGGTGCGGTTGTAGTCGTGGTCGAGGCAGACCAGTAAGGGCAGCACCTGCAGATCCACCAGCAGTCCCGGTTCAGGACCAGCCTGCAGCTGTAGATGCTCCAGCAGCACCTGTTCAGGCACCGGCAGTGCCCATTATGATTCCTGGTCCCCATGAGGCTTTAGCTCAGATCCTATCCGTCTGCACTAGCTTGGCTCAAGCAGTCTCAGCCACTACTGCAACAACTAACTCAAAGACCGGGGGTGGTCATCAGACCCCCGCTGCTCACACACCTGAGCAGGTTGTTCAGGGATTGCAGACACCGGGAGCGGTCCCACTTCAGCCGGTCGCTCCAGCCGCACCAGTTGCACCAGCTCCAGCCTATGAGGTTCCAGCTATGCCAGACAATGATCAGCGTCATCTTAAGAGATTTGGCAGGCTTCAGCCTCCGATGTTCAGTGGTACTGGGGGCGAGGATGCCCAGGGTTTTCTGGACAAGTGTCAATGTATGCTTCGCACTGTAGGGATCTTAGAGTCGAGTGGTGTGGCCTTTACTAACTTCTAGTTCTCAGGGCCTGCATTTGCCTGATGGGAGGAGTTTGAGAGGCGTAGGTTTGTTGGAGCAGCACCCCTTACATGGCAGCAGTTCTCCACTCTCTTTCTAGAGAAGTATGTACCGCAGTCTCGTAGGGAGGAGCTGCCTCGTCAGTTCGAGTGGTTGATTCAGGGGGACATGACTGTGACCCAGTACGAGATAAGGTTTACACAGGTAGCTCGGTGTGCTACTTGGATGATCCCGGCTGATCGGGAGAGGATTAGGAGGTTCGTGGATGGCCTCAACTATCCACTCCGCATTTTGATGACCAGAGAGAGGGTTATGGGTTCCTCGTTCGAGGAGGTAGTTGACATAGCTCAGGAGATTGAGACGGCTCGCCGTCGGGAGCGTAAGGAGAGGGAGGCCAAGAGGCCTCGAGGTTCAGATAGCTTTAGTGGTGCTCCGTCCAAGGACCAGTTCCAGCGTAGCAGAGGTTGTTCCTTCAGACCTCCTCAGTCAGGTCGCCCAGAGCACAGTAGGGTTTCTTCAGGCCGTGGTCACCAGGGATTTCAGCAGGGCCAGTCTTCACTTAGTGCCTTCCAGCTCAGAGCTCTACTCCTGCCTCTTCAGCCCAAGGTTCTTCTGTAGTGAGGGGTTCCCTTCAGTCCCCTTCTCCAGCACCGGATAGTTGCTACGAGTGCGGTGAGTTTGGTCACATGAGGAAGCAGTGTCCTCGACTTCGTGGTGGTCAGTCTCAGCAGAGGGATTAGCCCTCCCCTTCTACTCCATCTACTTAAGCACCCTCCCAGTTAAGTAGGGGTGGGGGCCAGACAACTAGGGGCTACCCTAGGGGTGGAGACCGATCTGATGGTGGTCAAGCTCGATTCTATGCTCTTCTAGACAGGAAGGACGCCATTGCATCAGATGCTGTTATCATAGGTATTATCTCACTCTGCCACAGGGATGCTTCTGTTTTATTTTATCCCGGATCTATATACTCTTATGTGTCTTCATATTTTGCCCATCATCTGGGTACGACCCGTGGTTGTCTTGCTTTGCCCGTGCATGTATCTACCCCGGTGGGTGATACTATCATTGTAGGTCATATATATCGATCTAGTCTGGTGACTATTGGGGGTCTGGAGACCCGAGTTGACTTGTTGTTGTTGGGCATGGTAGATTTTGATGTGATTCTGGGTATGGATTGGCTATCTCCGTACCATGCTATTCTGGACTGTCATGCCAAGATAGTTACATTGGCTATTCCGGGTGTTACGAGGATTGAGTGGTGAGGTATGACTGACTATGTTCCTAGCAGGGTGATTTCCTTCCTAAAGGCCCAGCGGATGGTTGGGAAAGGTTGTCTATCGTACTTGGCTTTTGTGAGAGATGTGGGAGCTGAGACTCCCAGTATTGATTTTGTGCCCGTTGTGAGGGATTTCCCAGATGTGTATCCAGCAGACCTGCCTGGTATGCCACCAAACAGGGACATTGATTTTGGTATTGATCTGGTGTCGGGCACTCAACCCATTTCCATTCCTCCATATCGTACGGAACCAGCAGAGTTAAAGGAACTAAAGGATCAGCTTCAGGAACTCCTAGATAAGGGGTTTATTCGTCCTAGCGTGTCACTGTGGGGTGCACCGGTCCTATTTGTGAAGAAGAAGGATGGCACAATGAGAATGTGCATTGACTACAGGAAGTTGAACAAGGTGACAGTGAAGAACAAGTATCCACTACCGCATCTTGATGATTTATTTGACCAGCTCTAGGGGACAAGGGTATTCTCTAAGATTGATCTCTGCTCAGGCTATCATCAGCTAAAGATCAGGGATTTGGATATTATGAAGACTGCCTTCAGGACTAGATGTGGGCACTATGAGTTTCTAGTTATGTCTTTTGGGCTGACTAACGCCCCAACCGCGTTCATGCATCTGATGAACAACGTATTTCGGCCATATCTGGATTCATTTGTAATCGTTTTTATTGATAGCATCCTGGTGTACTCGCGTAGCCAGGAGGAGCATGCTCAGCATTTGAGAGTGGTATTACAGATATTGAGGGAGGAGAAGCTTTATGCAAAGTTCTCCAAGTGTGAGTTCTGGCTTTGTTCTTTGGCTTTTCTGGGGCACGTGGTGTCCAGTGATGGTATTCAGGTTGATCCAAAGAAGATAGAGGCAGTGCAGAGTTTTCCTAGACCGTCCTCATCCACAGAGATTCAGAGTTTCCTCGGTTTGGCAGGTTATTATCGTCGGTTCGTCCAGGGTTTTTCATCTATTGCTTCGCCCTTGACCAAGTTGACGCAGAAGGGTGCACCATTTGTATGGTCGGACGAGTGCGAGGAGAGCTTTTAGAAGCTCAAGACAGCTTTGACTACAGCTCCAGTGTTAGTTTTGCAATCAGCTTCAGGTTCTTACACAATGTATTGTGATGCTTCGAGAGTTGGGATCGGATGTGTGTTGATGCAGGAGGGTAGATTTATCACATATGCTTCTCGTCAGTTGAAGCCTCATGAGAAGAACTACCCCGTACATGATTTGGAGTTGGCTGCTATAGTTCATGCTTTGAAGATTTGGAGGCACTACTTATATGGCGTATCTTGTGAGGTATATACTGATCACCGTAGCCTTTAGCATTTTTTCAAACAGAAGGATCTTAATTTGAGGTAGCGGAGGTGGCTTGAGTTACTCAAGGACTATGATATTACCATTTTGTATCATCCGGGGAAGGCCAATGTAGTGGCCAATGCCTTGAGCCGGAAGACGGTTAGTATGGGTAGCTTGGCATACATTCCCATTGGGCAGAGGCCCTTTGCAGTTGATGTCTAGTCTCTGGCCAACCAGATGGTGAGTTTAGATATTTCGGAGCCTAGTCGGGTGTTGGCTTGTGTGGTTTCTCGATCTTCCTTGTATGACCGCATCAGAGAGCGTCAGTATGATGATCCGCATTTGCTTGTCCTTAAGGACAGGGTCCAGCATGATGATGCCAGAGATGTGACTATTGAGGGTGATGGTGTGATAAGGATACAGGGCTGGATTTGTGTGCCCAATGTGGATAGGCTTCGGGAGTTGATATAAGAGGAGGCCCACAGCTCGTGGTATTCCATTCATCCGGGTGCTGCGAAGATGTATCAGGATTTGAGACAGCATTACTGGTGGAGGAGAATGAAAAAGGATATTGTGAATCATGTAGCTCGATGTCTCAACTGTCACCAGGTGAAATACGAGCATCAGAGGCCCGGTGGTGCACTTCAGCGCATGCATATTCCCGAGTGGAAGTGGGAGAGGATTACTATGGATTTTGTGAGTGATCTCCCTCGGACATCGAAGAATTTTGATTCGATTTGGGTGATTGTGGATCGGCTGACCAAGTCCGCGCACTTCATTCTGGTGTGTACTGCCTATTCTTCAGAGCGGTTAGCAGAGATTTTCATCCGGGAGATTGTTCGGTTGCATGGGGTCCCAGTATATATTACCTCAGATAGGGGTACTCAGTTTACTTCCCAATTTTGGAGGACTTTTCTGCGAGAGTTGGGTACGCAGGTAGAGTTGAGCACAGTGTTTCATCCTCAAAGGGATGGGCAGTCCGAGCGTACCATCCAGATATTGGAGGACATGTTGCGTGCCTGTGTTATTGATTTTGGAGGTTCTTGGGCTAAGTTCTTACCGCTTGCAGAGTTTGCCTACAACAACAGCTATCAGTCCAGCATTCAGATGGCACCATATGAGGCCTTATATAGGAGACGGTGTAGATCTCCAATTGGTTGGTTTGAGCCCAGTGAAGCTAGTTTATTGGGGACAGAGTTGGTTCAGGATGCCTTAGATAAGGTGAAGGTGATCTAGAGAGACTTCGTACAGCACAATCGCGTCAGAAGAGTTATGCGGACAGGAAGGTTCAGGATGTATCTTATATGGTGGGCGAGAAGGTCTTGTTGAAGGTTTCGCCTATGAAGGGCGTTATGAGATTTGGAAATAAAGGGAAGTTGAGTCCGCGGTTCATATGGGCCTTTTGAGATACTTAGGAGGATTGGGGAGGTGGCCTATATGCTTGCTTTGCCACCCAGCTTGTCGGGGGTTCATCTGGTATTTCATATTTCTATGCTCCGGAAGTATGTTGGGGACCCGTCTCATGTGTTAGACTTCAGCACGGTTTTGTTGGATGATGATTTGACCTATGATGTGGAGCCAGTGGCTATTTTGGGTCGTCAGGTTCGGAGATTGAGATCAAAAGATATAGCTTCGGTGAAGGTGTAGTGGAGAGGTCGGCCCGTGGAGGAGGTTACGTTGGAGACCGAGTAGGAGATGCTTAGCAGATATCCTCACCTATTTGAGGCTTTAAGTATGTTTCTTGAACCGCTCGAGGACGAGCATTTGTTTAAGTTGGGGAGGATGTGACGACCCGGACCGTCGTCTCATGTATTTCAGCCCCATTTTCCCTAATTATTGCTTCTTCATGTTTCATTGTTGACATCGGGTGAGTTAGAGTTGAATCGGATTGGTTTGGATAGGAAATGAGACACGTCGTCTTTTTGAGAAAGGCTTATATTGGAAAAGTCAACCGAAAGTTGACTATTGAGTTAGAGGGCTCAGATGTGAATTCTAGTGATTCTATTAGCTTCGGGGGATGATTTGTGACTTAGGAGTGTAATCGGAAGTGATTTTAGAGGTCCGGTGTGGAATTAGGCTTGAATTGGCGAAGTTAGTATTTTGGCGAATTCCGGTTGATAGGTGAGATTTTGATCCGAGAGTCAGAATGGAATTCTGAGAGTTGCAGTAGCTCCATCAGGTGATTTTGGATGTGTGTGCAAAATTTCAGGTCATTCGGACGTGTTTTGGACGGGTTTTTGATCGAATGCGTAATTCGGAAGTTTTTAAGAAACTTAGGCTTGAATTCGATGTGATTTGAAGGTTTTAGTGTCGTTTGATGTGTTTTGAGGATTGGAACAAGTTTGAATGAGGTTTTAGAATGTGTTGGTATTTTTGGTTGTGGTCCTGGGGGGCCTTGGGGTGAATTCGGGTGGTTAAAAGAGAGTTTGAAGTGTGTTGCAGGTTCAGTTTTTCTGTAATCTGGTATTTCCGCTTCTGCGGAAATGGACCGCAGAAGCGGGTGAGGTATCACAAAAGCGGTTCTTGGCCTGGTGGAGTGGTTCCGCAAAAGCGGAACATGGTTCGCAATGGCGGGTCCGCAGGAGCGGACATTTAGTCGCAGAAGCGGTTTTGGTTGATCCGCAAAAGCGGATGTGGAGCTACAAAAGCGGAAGTTGGGATTTTAATGAAGCGGTCCTGCATAGGTGGTAACGGGACCGCAGAAGCGAAAAATAATTGTTGGCAGAAGGGTTTAAAGGTTTTATTTCATACGTGAGTTCCACCATTTTTCCTCCATTGTTGAGCAGCATTGAGAGCTTTTGGCGAGGTTTAAAGAAGGATTTTGACGGGAATTGATTGGAGGTAAGTCTCGTGACCTAGAAACGTCATATTATGTAAGAATCTACTTTTAATTCTTGGAAAATTGGGTGAAAATTTGAAGAACTAGGGCTTGGTTTTTGGAAGTTAAAATTTGGGATTTGAAAGGGTATTTGAACTCCGATTTTGGTAAATTTGATATGTACGGACTCGTGGCGAGATGAGAAATCCGGTGATGTGAATTTTGTAATTTTTCGAGAAGTGGGCCCGGGGCTCGGGTTTTGCCAACTTCGAGATTTTTGGTATTTTTCGAGTATTTTCGATTGGGTTATGTTTCTTTGGCATATTGTAATGTATTTCTTATGGTTTTGATCAGATTTGGTGCATGAGGAGGTCGACTCGAGGGGGAAAGGTATAGCGTACTAGACTTGTGGCCGGCTTGAGGTGAGTAATAGATGTAGATGATGACCTGAGGGTTTGAAACCCTGGTATATCACATTGTGACGCTATGTTGAGGCGAGACACGTACTCTATGACGAGTGCGGGGTCGTTTGTGATTGGGGACTATGACTTAGTCCCTTCCGAGTGATGTTCATACTGTGTTCTTGACTAGAGATTGATTGGTAAACATCCTACTTGGATTTTATGTATATAATTGGGCTGTGTGCAGATTATTTGGATTCTTTAGGGATTATTATCACTGCTTCCATGATACTTAGCATGTTAAATGATTTCAGTCCTGAGTTAAACACTGTTTCGAATTGTTCAGTCATATTTCTAAGATTTTAAAACTTAAACTACCTTTTTCTGATGTCTGGAACTGAGAACTATAACTTGATTTTGCCTGAGTGGCTCACATGCATATTCTGGACTGAGTGTGGATCGGGTTGCATGCCGTAGCGATGTTATGATGATATTGCGCTTGGGGTGTAGGAGCCCCTCCGGAGTCTGAACCCCCACAGTGAGCGCGAGTACCCAAATGGATCGGGCTGTGCGCCGCAGCGGTCATGTGCATTGCGTCGCATACATACATTGATATTTATCTGATTTACCTGTCATTGTTTTGTTGCCTTTTCACTGTTAGTTATGCTAAACTGCTAGTTGTAGCTTTACAGTATGGTATTTCGTGAATTCTCATCTTCAGACATTATATATGCTTATTACTCACTGAGTTGGAGCACTCACTTTACTTCCTGCACCATATGTGCAGATTCAGGTGTTCAGGAGGCTTAGTTGAGCTGTTGCTGCTTCCCAGATTATCAGGAGTTGTCAAGGTAGCTGCCTGACGTCCGCAAGACCCGACTCCTCCCCTTATCCCTTTTATCTTTCCGTATTCTAGACTTCTATATTATTGTGGATTCACTACTCTGTTTCATCTAGAGGCTCTAGACTCGTGACTCCAGATCGTTTGGGAGATGTTTGATATGCTATTGTTTCCGTACTGTTTCTATTTAATTATCGAGTTGGAAGACTTGTTAAATTGTTAATTTAATACTGTTAATTGGTAATGGGGTGTGTGATTGGGTTGAGAGTGTTAATTGGTCGGGCTAGCCTAGCAATTATGTTGGGCGCCATCACGACCGAAATTGGGGTCGTGACAACAAGTGCTTAAGGAAAATTTTAATGCACAATCAAAGTTAAATCCTAAACACGAGCAAGCTTTAAAGATTATATTGTAAGACGACTGTTATAGAATAGGATTGTCCTTTGTAGAAAGTCGCGGAGGAATAAAAATTTATTCATATATCGTGCATTACCTGCAAATGCTTGATCAAGAATCGTTATTAATAGTAACTAGCAGTGTAGTAGCAACAATTTATTAGGGGTCATATAACTCACTCTATATTCAACACATCTTTTTAAACTGTGGAAACAACCATCACACATATATCAAAGCGGAAAACGATATTAAATTTATAAGAAAATCAGAGCTGATAATATGGAATGAAGCATTCACGATGAAGCGTCAGACGATTAAAACCGTTAACATGAGCTTTAAATATATATATATATATATAATCATTTTAGGAGGTTATATAAATAAAGTTTAATGTAGTTCCAAAATTGATGAGAGTAGAGATTGTAAAAGCTATCTTGGTAAATTCATACTTATAGCCTCAAATGAGAAAAAAATTAGCTGACACGAAATGAGAGTAAAAACACATTCATCATCGGTAACTTCTTGCTTCACGTCGAAATTAGGGAAGATCATGTAATAAAAGATAAATTTTGATTCTTCCGGTCACGACCCTAAACCCATACCCCATCGTGATGGCACATCTCGTAAAGACAAGGCCAGCCGACACATCTCCAATTCGAAGTCAAACAGCTAAACAATAATAAAGCAGGATAAAACATGATTTAATAATTTCTAAATAGCAGATAACACCATAACAATGCGGAAGTACAACCCAAACGCAGCCCAAACCGGGGGTGTCACTAGTCATGAGCATGTATTAGAGCATAAATACAACTGCAAGGTGTGAAATATACAAACAAGACTAATGAACTAAAAGGGAGAAAAGCGGTGCTGCGAACGCTAACAGCCACCTCGCTAAACTCCGATAACCCTGCCTCAAATCAGCCAAAAACCCACTGTCGGGTGTATGAATACCTGCATCTGCACACAAGGTTCAGGGAGTAAAGTGAGTACTCTAACTCAGTGAGTAATAAAGGTAAATAACAACTGAGCAGCAAGAAATCACGTAAAGCAAATCAAAATATTGTATAGAAGTAGTGTAAAACCTTCTGAGAGAAAAAATAATGAAGCAGTGAATTTTTAGAGACATCTTATCTCAGTTTAAACCTCTTTTGAAAATGACTTTTCCAATAGCTACGCAAATGAATGCAAAACCATTAGTGCCGATAAGCACAGAAAATCCGCCCATCGGGCACAAATACCACAATATAACAAGTAAAATGACAAGTAAATATGAAAGATGAACACATAAAGGTTCGCCCCTCGGGCACAACTCAGAACGGTACCAGCCCCTCGAGCTCACTCTCAGAACAATATCAGCCCCTCGGATTCACTCTCGGAACAATATTAGCCCTTCGGGCTCACTCTTAGAACAATATCTGCCCCTCGAGCTCACTCTCAGAACACAATGGGTACCCGCGCTCACTAGGGGTGTACAGACTCCGGAGGGGCCCATTACGGCCCAAGCGCAATATCAAGTCATCTCGTGGCATCAACTCTCAGCTCTCGGCCTCACATCACTCAAGCCACCTCGTGGTGTATATATGTATCTCAGGCCCTCAGCCTCAAATCACTCAGTGTATCCTCACATCTAGCCCTCGGCCGCGCTCAGTCCAAAAATAATCACAAGCCCATCGGGCATTAGTAAGACAGTAGTTCTCGGTCCAAAATATCATTTAAAAATATCATTTAAGTCTCAAAACTGAGTAAAAGTGGCTAAGTTGTAAAACAGTGGAAAACAATAGGACTGAGTTCAAGTAATAAGTCAAACAGTGAGGAAATAGTGATATAAATCCCCGAAGGGTTAAAATAGTTGGCACGAAGCCCAAATATGGCAATCAGCCCAAGTCATGATGTTAACAAATAAGCTTCAGTCAAATACGTGTAAAATCATCAATCGGGACGGACCAAGTGACAATCCCCAATGGTAAACGACCCCACGCTCATCATCGAGCGTGTGCCTCACCTCAATATAGCACTACGATGTGCAAATTCGGGATTTCAAACCCTTAGAGTATCATTTACAATCATTACTCACCTCAATCCGAGCAAAATCCTACTCTGAAATGTCACTGCCCCTTGAATCGGCCTCCAATCTACCCGAATCTAGTCACAATTAATTCAATTCAGTCAATATTAATTATAGGAATTAATTCCATATGAAAATACTAATTTTCCAACAAAATCCGAAATTTAACTCAAAATTGCCCGTGGGGCCCACGTCTCGAAATCTGACGAAACTCACAAAATCCGATAACCCATTCAACCACGAGTCTAACCATACCAAAATTACTAATTTCTGATAACATTTCGATCCTCAAACCTCAAATATATCCAAGAGGGTTTTCAAACTTTTCCGACTTAAAATCACCAATTACATGTTAAAAATAACAATGGATTCGGGTAATCTAACCAAAATTGAGTTAAGAACACTTACCCCGATGTTTTTCTTGAAAATCTCTCGAAAAATCGCCTCAACCAAGCTCCCTTGGTCTATAAATGGAAGAGTGAGACGAGTTTGGACTTTATTTTGCTGCTTAGGGATTTGGTTTTCGTGTTTGTGGTCCTCCTCTCGCGTTCGCGGAGAACAAAATTTCAAAAAATCATTTTTCAAACTTTTCTCGGACATCCTCTAGTATAATGGGTATAATATTTGCTGCAGATGTCCAAACAACTATTATAATATATTTTTGAAAACTAGTTTCAAAGAGATACAACTTCTGTTTTTGAATCATCTCAAAGTTCATTGTAGATTGAGCGATACGAGCCTCCGAAGTAAGACCTGCGCAACAGAATTTCTTCTTCTTCGCGATGCGAGGCTCTCTTTGCGAACGCAAAGAACAAAATCTCAGAAGCCAAATCCTTCTTCGCAAAGGCGAGGGGACCCTCGCGGATGCGAAGAACAATACCACATACCAGCTTCAGCTATTGTAAAATAGCCCCAAATGATCCGAAACCACCCCGAAACACACCCGAGGCCCTCAGGACCTCAACCAAACACGCCAACATATCCCATAATATTATTCAAACTTGTTCCAACCTTCGGAACGCTCAAAATAATATTAAAACACCAAATTTGCATCGGATTCAAGCATAAGATTTTAAGAACTTCCAAATTCCGTTTTGATCAAAAACCCAACTAAACCACATTCGAATGACCTGAAATTTTGCACACACGTCATAAATGATACAAGGAAGATGCTGAAACTTCCGGAATTCAATTCCGACCCCTATATCAAAATCTCGCCTATCAACCGGAGAACGCTGAAATCTCAATTTCGCCAATTCAAGCCTAATCCTTCCACAGACTTTCAAAATGCATTCTGATCATGCTCCTACCTTCCAAATCACCTAACGGAGCTAACCAAATCATAAATATTTCGATCTGAGATCATATACAAACAAGTCAAATCTTGGTCAAACCTTTCAAATTTTAAGCTTTAAACTGTGAATTGTTCTTCCAAATTCATTTTGATTAATCCTGAAACCAAAACCAATGATATATAATTCATAATACACCACACGGGGTAAATCATGCTCGAGAACTGGCGATCAAAGTGCAAAAGCTCAAAATGACCAGTCGGATCGTTACACTTCCAAAATAGTTGGATATGAACCCTAATGGTGATAGTAATCGTGAAAATCTCTTAATAAGGAAAATATTTTCATAATTAAATGAAAATGTAAGTTGTGCAAATTACATGATAGAAATGCTATCGTAGCCAGTAGGAATAAGTATGTCGATTAATTGCAAAATGTTGATTGCCAAGTTTCCTTGTGAAAGTAATATAATTTTTAGTTTTGATCAAAATAAGGTAATATAAAAGACGATACTAAAAACTAGTACAAGGAATAATACTTGATACTTTAGCATCAAATAACATTCCATCACACTGGTACAATGTCAAGTTCATCATTTTTTACACATGTTAATGTCATGTATATATATAACAGACAAAGTTATAATTGATCTTGCATTTTACATAGGTTAGTTTTGAAGAATAATACGCTCATCATGCTATCGAAAAATTTAGATTTGCCAAATGGTTTATGTAATAATATGAGAATGATATGTAGATCGATTTTTCTTATCCTTAGAATTTAACTTTTACTCTTACAAAAATTAAAAGCTTTGTCACACCCCGAACCTGGGCTTGGACGTAATACAACACCCGGTGCCTGACTACATGCGACCGAGCAAATCAATTGGCTGGCTAAATCAACGTGTGATACCATAACATACTGAATGTGGAAGATAAACTAGCACATGTTGATATACTGAAAGTCTGGATAATATAAATTAAAGTGCGGAAATACCAATACAATTCTGAAATATATTTGTAGCCAACATAACTTAATATGAAAAGCCTGCGAGACTGTCTAGCTGTTACTCTAGTCTATGAAGCCTCTAATGAAGCAATGAAAACATTGACTATCTGAAAATACTGAAGATTGTAAGGTAATGATAATATCCCAAAAGAACTAGGATCATCAAATAGCTGGTACGAGAATCCTACCGCTCTGAATCGTCAACTTGTAAATCATTACTTGCATCGTGAGATGCAAGCCCCCGGCAAAAGGGACGTCAGTACATTAGAATTGCATTGGTATGTAAAGCAACTGAAAGAAATAATTATAAATGCTGAAACTGAAACTAAGCTGATAACTCAGGATTGATAATTGATACCCGAAATAATAAGTACTGAAACTGAAACTGAAATGACAACTGATAATTCTGATAACTACTAACTGAACTGATAACTGGTAACTACAATAATAACTAATAATTGAATTGAACAAAGGAAGTAAGTATATGGATGCTCCCTCTTTTGAATGATGAACAACATATTTATCTGAATAAGTTACAACCTCAGGCCCAATATAAATGTGCACAAGCTACGGCCTCAAAACCAAGTATACGTATATATAACTATGACCTCAGGCCTAAAAATGCATAAAGCATAAACTACTGCCTCAGGCCTAAACATGCATAAAAAAAACTACGACCTCAGGTCCAAGCATGCATAAAGTATATAAACTACGGACTCAGGCCCAAATATAGGTGTTTAACATTCAGGAAGTGAGAATCATACTAAAATATTGACCATACTGAGTTATATGATACTTGAATGCTGAATAGAGCTAGGCTGAGATATGTATTCATGAACTAATTATGAAAATTAAAACTTTAACTGTTTATGACATGTTGAGTAATCTAGACTGAGACTTATGGGCATCAAACCCAAGTCTATATTGATTACGCACTGATTTCACAACGTCCAGAATGAAAGTCATGAACGAGTTACGAAACTAGAGAATAGAAGTTCTGCAACTATTCAAGGAACTAGGCTTAATTATATTTTTGAGGCAATTAGTAACGTGTAAAAGAAACATAGTGTAGGGAGAATCATTAATATTCCCAAACATAGAGAGTTAGCCTCACGTACCTTAACTTCCTACTCTTGATCATAATACAGTATTTGCCAACCCTTTCAACTTTAATCTATATCAATAAAAGTCAAAGAGATTCCAAATTAGCGACAATACTCATGTTTTGGTCACTTAGGCATTTTATCAATCACTTGGTGCATTAAGCTTCATAACCCTTATTAATGACGTTTCTACACCCAACAAGCCATTCTCTTGCTCATAGATAAATTCTAAAATTTCAAATTTCTTATAATCAAAATCATTTTTCTTCACCAATGATAAACAATACCCTTAATCAATAATCAATAATAAACAAACCAAACCTATAATTTTTTATGCTTTTCTATCAAACCCATCAACTCATACCTCATGAACAAAGAGTCTATCATTATTAATTCAATGGTATAATCAATTAGAGGGTGAAGACATTACCTTTTTGAAGTTCAATCCTCTTGAATTCGAGTTCTACGGTTTCTTCTCTCAACAATGATGCTCCAATCGAATATCTAATGATTTGGAGGGTTTACCCATGTTAATAAGGTGTTGGAGAATTGAAATCAACTTAGAATCACCATTAGAACTTATCTTGGATGGTGAAGGGACCTTTGAGGAGTTAGGTTATTGAGAGCTTCCCTTTCTAGAGCAAATTTTTATGTTTTTGGGGGCGTGGGGGATGAAGTAAGGCTTTAAAAATGACCCTCGGGTGCGCCCCACGCACCTGAAGGCCCGACCGCGCAAATGACAGTAACACAACACAAGTGCGCAATCGTGCACGGGGCACGCACTGGGCGCGCTTATTGCGCACTGTTCTGTAAAATGCACATATGCACAGAGATTCGTTCGGGCTCCATAATATATCATTGGAAAGTTATTTCAAAGGCCTACAACTTTCATCTTTTGAGTTTTCCCAAGTGTCTTACACAGTTTCACTAACTGCTTCTGGAAGACGTACCTTTTGTAAACATAGTCGATTTTTGTCGAATTTTATGCACCTCACTCTCCATCTTGATTCTTAAACAACTGTTTTCACCAATAATTATCTCTCGAAAACTTCATATGTCTAAAATATCAAATTAATACCCATTTAACACATCCACACCTAGTCCGAATGTATGGATGTTACAAATATCCTTTTAAATTTGTCTGAAAATAATTTTTTGTGCGCTTATATTTTACAATGATAATGAATAAAGCAAAGAAAAAATAATTTCAAATGCTAGACCGTATTTACCGCAATATACTTTCTCGCACTGACAACTTTATATTGCACTTTCAAGAGGGATATCACTATTGAAAACAAGTGTTCTCGGCATGACAGAGCAATCAACACATTAGAAGTGAATATAGACAAATCGTCCATAAAAAAGTCTTGGGTTAGATATCATCAATTCTAAATTATAAGTACATAATAATATTATCTAACTAACATGATTAAATTTATCGTTTTTGCATGTTCATATGCTATTCAATTATTTTGAATTCACGTATCATACTAAGTTAATAATAAATTTTGACATTTAAATAATTATTTTATTTATATATTATGTTTCTTGTGCCGTCATATAAATAATTGACTAACCACTACATGTTATTATTAACGTACAACACATGTTACTGTAAACTAGTATACTAATAAATAATGATCTGCATCATCACGAAATAAGGAATGTCTGCGGATTAAATATTCATGTCTTAAGAAGCTGACCCCTTGGCACTTAATAGTATCCGTAATATATTTGTTTAATAAGTTCTTAAATTATTTGCCTCAAAAGCGTCACATGCAAACACAGGAGGAACTAACCGATATATATACGTACTTGCAACTATTTATTGTGTGACTGTTTGAGTAATTAAGACGATTTAATTAGTCAATCACCTACTATTGTTTTAAATGTTAGTAAGAAAATCAAATAAAAAGTAAATAAAAATAATGATAATGATAGTTCTAAATATTGCTAATTCTTTTTTATATATGCAAAATCAAAATGGCATCTGCTCTATCTTTTTAATCCTGCATAAATTGGCTCATATTGGATGGATTAACAGTTTAGGAGAAAAGATAATTCCAGCTAAGATTTATTGGCAATATTTTGTATCTTACTTAAACTAAGTGGGAATATATGAAAATAGATGCATTTGTCAATATTGATGATAGTAACAAGTTTGGTAGATACATTATAATAGAAGTAGTTAAATGTGTAATAAATAACTTTAGCAATATTAAAAGGGGAGATTTTAAAATATCTTGCAAAAATTGAATGAGAAACAATTAATAAGTCAAAAGTAATATAATCTAATGTGGATTTTGTAATGGGACCACATATAACAGTAATAGCGTGAAAACAACTCAGTATTTAAACTCAGCATTAGGTTTATTTTCCTCTTTAATCTCTCTTGTTATTGCAGGTCTTCTTGCCCTAAACATAAAAAGCTACTTAAGGTCCTTTTTTTCAAATGGAGCAACCAAATCAGAGGTAGATTTTTTCTAATAGTTTTTCTATTATAAGTTATGATTTCTATATATTCTGAAAAAAATAATTATTTTTGGTTGATTTTTTTTTTTTTCTCTTTCGATTTGTTGAAATGGTCTTTATGTTCTTTTCCTCCAGTCAATGGTGTTACACAGAATTTCTTCTAGTTGTCTATGGTCACTGATAAAGATGGCTTCCTCGATTTGAGGCCAATTAATTCTTTAAAAATATAAAATAAACAAATCCTCTTTATTAACGAAAACTTTGAAATGGTGCAAAAATCATGTGAATTTTAATAAAATTCCATGAGTGATAACCAAGCATTGAATTATATGTTGTACTCTAGATCCGATGTACTCAAGCAAGTGAACATCATTAGATCTAGCAGGAGATTTATCTAAAAAATTTAACGTTATACAAACATAAGAATTTCATAAAAAATTGGAAAAATGACACTGTATAGCCGCTATAAAAATAATAGCCCAAAACTGTATAAAATTTGTGTATTTTTTGTATATATATATATATATATGAAACATTTTGTACGTTATATACAAATTTTATACACTTTTTCGATAATCAGATATATATAATTTCTGGCACAGGCTAAAAGTGATAATACCCCTAAAAAATTTAATTGAATAACTAAATTCACGGTCCATTTCGTTTTCCTCAACACCAGGTGCACCAATTCTATGTAGAATATCTGCTGCTAGAAATAAAATAAAAAAGGAAATAGTATCAAAGAAGAAATGAAAAGGACTAAAAATGCCTCTAACCTATTTGATTTGGTTCGTAAATGTCCTTCGCTAATCTATCTGTCCAGCATTGTCCCTAACTTTTGTTTTTTGGGCTAAAAAATGTCCCTAAAACTTACGGACTAATGTTGTGGCTTTTTGTTAATGATGTGGCGTTTTGTTATTGGTCAAGTTGTAACTCAATGGAATTAAATTATGCAACCCATTGTGTAGATCCAATCCACCCATTTTATGAAACCCGAACTTAATAATTAACCCGAATTTAACGAAGAGCGTTTATGAACTAAATCAAATAAGTTAGGGGCAATGCTTTGGCTTGATATCACTGTCCTTAAAGAGATACCGAAAATAATAATAACAACAATAAACACATTGAATTTTTATAAGGGAATACGTGGAATGTAGATTATATACAAATCTTACTCCTACCTAGGAAAAACATAAACGTTATTTCCTTTATACCCTTGGTTAAAGAAAAGATAAAAAAAAGCAGTGACAACAAGCAATAAAAATAAGAAGATATTAAGAAAACCAAAGAGAAAGATAACAATCAAACAGTAGGTACAGGGTCGGATGCAACTTGAAAGTGACGGGTTCATTTGAACCCGGTACTTTCAACGCGAAGTATAAATTTATGTGTAAAAATCTACTTAATTTGCAAGAGATAGTACATATGAACCCATAACTTAAAAAATATATGGGTTTGAACCCATAAAACTTAAATCTTGGATCCACCTCTGAGTAGGTAGTGATAGCAATCTAAGAATAAAAAGATATCATACTAACACTAAACTACCAGTACAGAAAAAAAAGAAGCAAAATGCTTGACTGCCTACTAACCTTCTACTCTAATCTCAACCTCCATACCCTCATATCAAGTGTCATGTCCTAGGTAACCTTAAGTTGTGTCATGTCCTACCTAATCACCTCTGTCTAATACTTCTTTGGCCTACTGATCATGCCCAACTATGCCTTATAAAAAAGACTCTGCGGACGTTGCAAACATAACCCGAGTATTACGCCCAGGGTCAAATCCACAGAGAGTTAACCTATCAACCACTATCTTCAGACCCACTAATTCTTCCGAAGCAGCTTATTCAAATCTCAGTTGAATGTTCTTTTAACAACTAATAAGATTATAATCAATAATGAGAAGAAGCTAAGGTAATGATTTCCTCTATTGATGGAATCCCTTCTGTTTATGCTCATACAAATTTACCAAAACATCTCTATCAGTCATGAACGCTAATCTTACCATAACTCTCTCCCGAGTAATCACAGTAATTTACTATTGCACTTTCCCGAGATACACTAGCTTACTTTATTTAACACTATTCACTTTAGATTACACCCAAGACTTCGTTATCCCTAATCCCGCCTTTAAACCCGCAATTATAGATTCCTCTAATAATCTAGGAGTGGTGTTGTTCAACAATAACCTAAATATGCACTCTTTTCCAAGTTATGCACACTAAATAGGCACAGCTAATTGAGGATCCTGTCAATTAACTACAACAAACACGAAGTTGAACAAATAGAGATTAAACTAGCAATTTGTATTCACATAAACAAGAAGTTCATCACCCAATAGGTTCCATCAAAACCTTAGACAAGGAATTTAGCTACTTATGGCTATGGGTAAATAAACTAAGATAGAATTCATCATAAAAATCAAAAGTAAAGAAGAAAGATGTTTGGAGTATTCTCTCACAATAGTTTCCCTTGCCAAGATATCCTAAATATCAATACATGCCTCTTTTGGGCGAAGTCTAATATTTTAAATAGGGTTTAAGTCTAAAAATCCCGTATTTGCACTTTGACCCCCAAACTTTCTGCGCCTGCCGCGGTTCTGCCGCGGTCGCGGTAGAACCGCGGCCAATCACCCTCTCTGAACCTCTAAAGTTCTGAAGCTGCCTTCGACCGCGGTAGAACCGCGGCCAAACCGCTTTTCTGAATCCTGAGGGCTGGCAGGGCGTAGCTTCATTGGGAATTTATACATTTGGCCTCTTTTCTCCAATTTTTGACTCCAAAACTGCTCCTTAATTAGCCTTCCTTATACATATATCACCTCCAAACCATGAAAAACACCAATAAGAGCATATTGTTATGACTTTTAGCATTAAAACTACACAAGAAGGTGATTATTTAAGGTGTGATTATAGTCAAATTCACTTATTATCACCTACCTCTGTGCCTCTCCTCGTACCCATCAAGGCCAACCTCTCACACCTCCTAACTGGGTCATTTATGATTCTCCTCTTCACATGTCCGAACCATTTCAGCCTCATCTCTCGCGTCTTAGCCTCCATGAGGGCTACTCCCGCCTTTTTCCGAATATCTTCATTCCAATTCTTATCTAACCTGGTATGTCTGTACATCCATCTCAACATCCTCATTTTAGCTACTTTCATCTTCTGGACATGAGTTCTTAACTGGCCAATACTTTGCCCCATACAAATAGTCGGTCTGATCACCAATTTGTAGAGATTACCTTTGAGCTTTAGTGTTATATGCACATTCTTATCACACAAGATACCAGATGCAATCCTCTGTTTCATCCACCCTGCTATGAAAGATGTGTGACATTCTCATCAATCCCCCCGTTTCCTTGTATTACTGATCCAAGGTATATTTGAAACTTTTTCTCTTGGGATGACTTGTGTATCAACCCTCACATCCATGTCTGCTACCTGGGCCACACTGCTAAACTTGCACTCTAAATATTTTATCTTGGTCCTGCTCAACTTGAAACCTTTTGACTCTAGAGTCTGTCTCCAAACCTCCAGCCTCTCGGTAGCACCACCTCACATCTCGTCAATCAGAATTATGTCATCTGTAAATAACATACACCATGGCACCTCCTCTTGAATATGTCTCGTTAATGCATCCATCGCCAAGGAAATGAAAACGGGCTAAGGCTAATCCTTGGTACAACCCCTTCAAAAACGGAAATCTTCTCACTCTTCTCTAATTATCCGAGTCTTAGCTCCATCATATATCTTCTTAATCGCCCTAATGTATGCTACAACGCACATCTCCAATCTTCAAAAATCTCTATAGAACCTTTCTCAGGGCTTTCTCGACTCTCGTACGCAAAGAGATACTGAAAACCCTAGTTTATTACGGTACTTTAGTTGCGTATTTACATTTATAGATATATCTGTTCAATTTAAGACCCCCCAATATTACAAACTAACTCAACATCTCTTGTTTCAAAAATGGATAATAGGTAGGCAGCACGCCATGCATGTAAAAATTGATGTATATTATTGAAATTATGTGAAATTCTTTTTCTAATTTAAAAAAATTTAGTAGTGATGACCGTGGATATGATAAATTTTGAGTAATTAATATATAATCTTGTTCCCTTTATTTTTGCTGTTAAATAATTCCGTTGCCAAGGGTGGCTGAGGATTTCGACAGGCCATTGATGCTTAAACTAAATATTTCACATAAACGAACACCTATCAAATTAAACAGTATATTTCCAACATCATATTATGGTGCTTTTGCATACTAATAGCAAGAAAAGGTAAATTTTTGAAGTTCATTTATTTTGAAAGATATATGTGTCTAGAAGTGATTCCCTTGATGTATAGTAAAGTTTTTGTTTTTGTGCAGAAGGAAGAGCGTGGATGATCGTGGTAAAGAGGTCATCCTTATTGACGATGATGAGATAGATAGGATCTCCGATTTACCAATTAATGTTGTTGATATCATATTCAAGGACATGCCGTTTAACGAACTGACACGTACAAGTGTCTTGTCCAAAAAATGGAGATTTTTTTGGACAACGCACCCAACAATAATATTAGATGGGAATTTTTGTGAGGACTTAAGAAACAATGCAGGACTTGTCGAATATGAGTTCAATAACATAATTGACAAGATACTTTTGCAACATGTTGGACCTATTGACAAGTTTGTCCTTGATGTGTCAACCATTGACATAGATGAATGGGACCTTGATCATTGGTTATTATATGTAACCAAAAAAGGTGTCAAGGAACTTACCCTTGATAATTCAAACCAAGATCCTTATACCTTGCCCTTATGCATATTTGAAAGCTCATCAACTTTTACATTTTTGTCCATCTCCAATTGCATGTTTAAGCCACCAAATCCCAACAAAGTCTTTTCAAATCTTCTTGAATTGCACTTGAAGTTCATTAATTTTTCAGCCACTCATGACATTGATGCACCATTACTTAAAACATTGACATTCACTTCTTGCAATAGGATTCATTTCCTCCTCTTTTTTGCTCCAAAGATTGAGAACTTGACTCTCAATGATAGTCATGAACTTCAAGTTAGCTTTTTTGAAAATTTCCCAAATGTTAAGGTGTTGCATATATTTGTACCTCATAATTTAGAAGAAGATTATGCAGATGGGAGGTTTATTACTTGGTCAAAACTTCTTGCTTTGTGCCCTAATTTGACAAGAATTTGCCTCAGTAATTGTTGCATTAGGGTAAGTATCTGATTAAGAAATGTTTAATTGTTTGCTTTTATCATGTCTTAGTTTATTATTACGGGAAAATATATACTAATCATTTATTTATTTTCCTCTTGTGATAGCTTTTGGGCTTAGAAATTATTCCAAAAATGTTTAACCCTGAGGCAAGCCAGTTGGAGCATGTGCGGTTGGGACTACAGCTTTTTGATATAGACCTAGTCTCTGGTGCTCTTTCCTTGATTCGAAGTTCTCCCAAATTGCGTGTACTACAGATTCAGGTAACACTTCTATTTATTCCTTTATCCTCGTACTGTAATCACCTCATAAAAAGTTTCTGTTAGAATTAGATATATCGTTTTTATTTATCTAATTACTCTCTCTGTTTCAATTTACGTGAACCTATTTCCTTTTTAGTCCGTGCAAAAAAAAATGACCTCTTTCTCTATTTGGAAACAATTTACCTTTATGCAATGATTTATAGTCACACAAAATATATGTGCTTCATTTTACACCACAATTTCAAAAGTCTTCTCTCTTTTCTTAAACTCCGTGCCCGGTCAAATGGGTTCACATAAATTGAAACGGAGGGAGTATATTTTTAACATCTCCATGACATGCGGCCTTGGTTTTTTCATGGGCTAACCACGTAATTTTTTATTTTTAATAGTGGGCTAGAGGCATATCTTTAGTGAAGGGTTTCAATTGAATCCCTACAGGAAAATTAGACTATGCATATAGAATAAAAATTATTACTTTTGAATATATGTATAAACTGTTGAATCCTCTATGTAGGTTCATAAGTTAGTAACTGTGTCATTTTTAAAATTTTTTGAATCCCCTCTGCTCAAATTCATGGCTCCCCCATTGTGGCTGACAGTGAAACTCGAACTCAAGACACTATCTCACTGATAGAGAGAGTATATTTTTATTTATTTAATTACGTCTCCAATAATATAGTTTAATCATCTCCATGAAGGGGATCCCTTGGCGTAACTGGTAAAGTTGTTGCCATGTGACCAGTAGGGTCACCGGTTCGACCCGTGAAAACAGTCTATTGCAGAAATGCAAGATAAGATTGCGTACAATAAACTCTTTTGGTCTGACACTTTCCTGGACCCCATGCATAGCAGGAGCTTAGTGCACCTAGCTGCCTTTTTTTCATCTAAAATTTTAGATATGGTACAGATAACCCATTAATAAATCTTGGTAGTTGACATTTATTTTTTTTTTTTTGGGTGCAATTTTATAGGCTTTACCGAACAGAAATGGACAAGACATAGAGGACGTTCTTATGTATCTCAATGATCCATCCTGTGTTAACCAACCACTAGAGATGCTTCAATATGTTGAACTCAAAGATTTTGAAGGCACACAATCTGAATTCATTTTCTTGAATCTTATGCTGTGGAAGTGCCCATCACTTTCTCAAATGATCATTCGACCCTCAAATGGAATTGATGAGGCTTATAAATGGAGGTTTTTTGCACTATTGTTGCAGTCCTATCGAGCATCATCAACAGTGCAAATCTTATTATTACCTTGATGCAGTCTTGTAAGTTGTGAACTTTCTCTCGTCAAGAAGCGGATCCAGGGTTTTACTTAATTCTATGAGTTCAGGACTCAGGTTTCAACTATTGAAGCCATCACCAGCTTGTTTGAGTTCTGGGCTAATAGTTTATTGTTTTCGGTAATTTCAATGAGTTTTACATTGATAAAACCTGGTCTAGACTCTATGCTGGTACTGGATATTATTTCTTTGTTTTTGCCAGTTGAAAACTCTTTGATATTTTGGTTCTGTGTTTTGGATATTTGAAATTTTATGAACTCGTTGTTTAATTAGCTCCTTTTACCTTTTTGTATCATTGCTCTCTCTTTAAATTATGCATATAGTTTGCAAGTTTCACAAATTCTTAGCTAGCATTTGGGTATAAATTTGATTGAAACTTAAAAAAAAAGTTGTTGAAGTTGTGTTTGGACATGCATTTTATTTGAAGAAAAGTTAAAATTTTATGAGTGGAAGAAAATTTTGAACACAAAAACTACCCTAAATAATTTTTTGGGAATTTGAAAATTTTTTATTTTTTTTTTTCTCAAAACATAATCTACTAAAACAATATTTCCAATTTTTTTTTGTTTTAGAAAATGAAGCCAAAATTTATGCGGGAACTTAGTTTGCTATATATCTAAGTTCTTTTAGTACGTGTTGTATTTACATCATATTCTATCGCATATTTACTGACCAAACTGGCTCGGTAGGTGCTTCGGAAAATTTTACTTTATTTGGCATCACACATTAAAATGTTTTTTTTCCGTGGGAAGCAAATCTTACGACACATACAACATTAGAAGGGGGAGCCTTTTTTGTTTTAGTTTTGTTTATATTAAAGGGTAGTTTTCATTGATCATTGATGTGCAAAAAATTACAACTTGAGTTTAACATCCCAAACTTTATATCATTGAAGAGAAACTATTAAATTTTGTCCTAAAAACTGTTAGCGTCATTGTGTTAAAAATAAACTGTTTGAAAATAAAGAAAGGTAGAAGAATGAGAAATTTCCGAGTCCACAATTTCCTTGTGTGTCCTTAAGGAATTTTAACCCCCTCACACGTTGCCAAGGTAATGGATTAAATCCTCCCAGGATAAAACGGAATAAACCTTCCTGCAACAGTGGCAATACAAACTGCAGGATTCCAACGAACTCAAAAACGGAGCAAAATCACACTTACGAATTTGAGGGATAGATATTGCGAAGTAGGATGCAATATATTCAGAAAGAAAGAAGTTCTGGAGTGTATTTCGTATGTAAAAGATGCAGCCTTGCCTCACAATTTATAGGCAAATATCAGAAGAGGTGTCTTGAAAAGGTGCCTTTTCAGAAAATACGCGGCCTGCCGCGGTTCTACCGCGATCGCGGCAGAACCGCGACCAGCGAAGTTCTCTTAAATTTCAGCAGAGTTCTGGCGTAATTTAAGCAGTGATTTGGTATTTAATTAATTATTGAATAATTAAATAAATTTTGTCCAAAAATAATTTTTTCGATCGATCATTTGACAAATCCAAATCCAAAGCCGAAGCCGAGCCGAGCGAGCGATGACGACGGCGCGAGGGTTCATTCTCTTCCACTCCTTTTAAGAGCTTTAAGAAGTGATTCTATATATAAGCACACAAATGTGGTTGTCCCTCACCAATGAGGGA